>MCJB01032579.1:0-65570 GCA_002018475.1 Nicotiana obtusifolia | reverse complement strand
GGATCAAATTGCATGCCGCAAATGTATGAGTACTAATCTATTAACAAACTAAGAAAATATGAGTACCTCTTGAACTGATTTATTAGGATTCTTTGGATTCCCAAACTCTGTCAATCCAAATTTCTTAGATGTAGAAAATAGGCAAAATGGATGAATGAGTTGAGACAAGCTATAAGGAAGGAATTAAACAAAATAAAGGATCAAATATGTTGAAGATTCAAGTGAAAAATATCAAGGCACCTGTGTAGGTACAACTTAATTACCTAAATCAAATCTGCTAGGAATTAAATCAACACCAATTATCCTAGAAGCACCAACAATTCTTGCTCCTTCCGTGGCCTGACCGAATGGGATCAAATTATTAATAAGATTCCTTAAAGTAACATATGGGAAAGAACAAAGACAGAAAAAGATAGATCATTGAAAATTATTTGCAATATGGACAGAGTACTCACAACACAGCTCGGAGTCCAAATATGGACACACTTGATCCTTTTGTTGGTTTTGCCACATTCAGAGTTGCACCAAGGCCTAGAAAAGTAGCATTTGATCAATCGACAATTAAACTCCTCACATTAAACTACTATTTGAGATGCATAAGTTATCGTTGTTTCTCGTATACATGTGGAGATTCCACAACTGAGACCAGACTTTGTCAAGAGGAGCAAGGGGTTGATTTTAACAACACAACCAACATGAACAACAGTTTACTCACTAAAAGAGGTCCCAACAAAATGGTAAATGGGCTTTCAACTAACGGAAAACCTTGATTGTCCATCGTGAATCTTTAATCCACTATCAGTGTTAATCCTTAAGAGGCTGCACGTATATAGCTTATAAGGACGGAATGCTATTCGAACTTACTATAGGACGCAGGTGTACAATTCACAAATGCAACCGAACTCACAAGCCTAAGGCACGGAAGTGATGGATAAATAGATGTTTACTGCACAGAAAGCTGATAATAAATGCATTATATCTATCTATCCTCAAGTGCAGAACTTCTGTTGATGGCTTAATAGAAATATACGAAGAAGGATGTTAGATTCTCGACCAACTCCTGCTAAATAACAAATATCTCAGCACGCATGTGGAATCAGATTTCACGAAGTCTTGCAGAGCAGTAACAAAGTATCAGTTTACCGTAAAGCAAGTCACTTAAACAATCAACGGCCAATCTAGAGAATATAGCTAATCGATCAGTGCTATTTTCTGCAGAAGATCTTGAAAACTTTGGATATAATTGCAATTCTCCAATTAATTTAAAGAATTCTTTCAGAATGGTTATATACCTCACTCAAAAGAAACAAGATTCCCTTATTGAAGGCAGCAGGCATATAAAGAGATTTCTTCAAAGATTGATACAGAGCAAAATGCAATCTCTTAAATATCATCTCTAACTCGTGGGAGCAAGACAAACTTGTAGGAGTGTTCTACCTTCTTGGCACCCAAATTTGAAGCAAATATTCTAGTCGCTTGATACATCGCATTTGGTGACCATTTCTCAAGTTCTGTTAAATATAGAACGTATTCCCAATATATAGTCTATTTTATTTGCATATCCAAATTTATAAAACAAACATGTAAACCAAAACCAAGCTGCAACATAAGATTAATTACAAAAAGCTAATGCCTTTGACAACCAAGGATTTTAATTTGTACTCAAACTTCACCATTATTCCTTATGTAGTAGTGTAAATGAGCAGCTTTCAGTCATATAGATTCAGTATTACAGTATAGGAACAAGCACATAGTGGAATGACTCATTCGAGCAAATGAGCAAATACCTTATGGCCATCTCTTTAAACAACCTATGCCTTTGCATTCCAGCGTCCACAAGGAATCGCATTTTTCTGCGGACAAATACAGAAATGTGGACCAACAATTTTCCCAATTTAATCATTTTCTACCTAGCAGCGATTCGAAAATCAGAAAAATAAGGAAGCAATACTCACCTTATAATTATACAACAAAGCACATAAATTGAGCAGAAAGAGAGAAGACTGGAAGAGACAAAGAAAACTGGAAGAGGAGTTGAACAATTAAGAGAATCTGGAGGAACACGCGTGCCCGTTTTCCAGCGTTTTGCGGACAAACAATTTAAACAATTTTTACGCAGCAACGATTTCGAAAATTAGAAAAACAAGAAAGCAAAACTCACCTTATAACTATACAACCAAGCACATAAACTGAGTAGGAAGAGAGGGACAAAGAAAACTGGAAAAGGAAACAATTATGAGAATCTGGAGGAAGAAGCTGGAAGTTGACGTTCAGTTTGAAGACATCGACGTTCAATTTGGGGAAAAGGGTTAGGCCAATACATATACAGCTTTCCCGAAATACCCCTACGACCCAACCTCCGCAGGATTTCCGACATTTAGCCCGAGTATTATAACGTACTATAAATATAAATATAGAAAACTAATCAAAATAATAAAATTATGATTTTTAGCAAAAAATTAAAAAATCGCTTCAACAAGTTAACCGGGCCTGCGTGATAGAATTCGATTAAAATTACAAAATTTAAACTCCCATTTGATGCCTAGTTCAACCATACAAGAATTACTCAAATTCGATCCCAAATCGCCTTTCAATTCATCAAATTTTAGCCTAGAAGTTTCTACTATTGTTTTTTCTAATTTTCCAACTCAAATCACTAATTAAATGATGAAATTAACGATAGATTCATGTACATTAACCAAACTCAAGTTAGAATTCTTTACCTCAATAATCTTCAAACCATCGCTTCCCACCGAGCTTTCTAAATCCAGAAAAGGATTATGAATCAAACCCTCGAAAATCTCAATTTCTGCCTAGCGAATCCGCTATTACTACTAAACAGGAAAAGAGCAGCTTTGTTATAACAGAGAAGGACAAATTGCATATGAGTAAAATCAAAGCAACAACTGAAAATGAAGCAGTTAGACAACTAACTTCTAATACCTTCCTGCTTTAACGATTTAACCGAACTGGCTATGTTATAGTATAATTCAAATACAGTTAAAAAACTTTATTTTTTTGAAAGATTGATGATAAAGAAGTTCTGTTTTTGTATGAATTGATAATGACCCAATACAAGTTGGGGAAAAGAGAAGAATGTATTTTTTAAAAAAATTAATTCAAATATTTGCTTTTCGATTCGAATTTATAAGTCGTATCTCAATTCAATTGTTTTTGTTTATCAATTAAAACCTAGAAATGATATGATCTAATAAGAATATTATCGCACCGGCTTATTGTAACGGCTGCATAACCGTTGCGGTAGGACTTCTAGTGCAAGGGTTTTCTACCGCTACCATAGGCTCATCTATTGTAACTATTATTTAGTCTAATGGATCGGTTGAGAACATGTTGCAATATGGTTATATGCAACGGTTGTTATGCTAAACACGAGCTATGTCATGGGCGGCTTTCCAGCCTCACCCCATGACCCCTTGGACGCGCCCCGTGGCATCCTAAGCCTCTCAAAGCCTAGCGCCACGGACGGCTCCGTGGTCTTGGCCGCGCCAAGTGACAAGTGCGCAAGTGCCTCTGTCGCCCCACCAACACTCCTTGCCGGCGCCCAGCGGCTTGCGAGTGTCAACCATGCTGCGCGCGTAGACAATGCCGCACAGCCAAGAGATGCCGCGCGCACCGCCAAGGCCGCGCGCATCCATCATGATCCAAGCACAAGTGCCAGCGCCCCGCCGCGGGCCATCATCAATAGTGCGGCGCGCGCAGACAGCAACGCGCGCGGGGACCCTGACCGTCAAGACAAGATTGCTGCCATTGGACTTAGTATTTCTACATCATAGAAGACTAAGTTCCTTTCATTGTAAATATAGAATAGGTTTACTGTTTTATATTCATTGTGCTCCTAGAGCTCGCATTAGGGCTACTCATGTAATTTGGGTTTTTATTTTTTAAGCATTATTAGGGGGGTGTCAGCATTCAAACATTTTCAGCAAGCATTCAATTCTCTGTACTGGTGTCTTCGCCCCCTCGACACCGCATTAGATTTGTAATAGCTTTTTCATCATCAATACAATCATCATCAAAAATCCAACCAAAAGCTTCCGCTGCTCTCATTTCTCTTGTTGCCTACGAATTGGTTTTCCCGCACGGCACTGACAATCTAGTCTAGCGTGCGGAGGGGACCTCAGTTGGCGGACGGCAATCGTACTGACATCGATTGCCTAGCCTTACGCTACCCTTCCAAAGCATCTCAGGAAGGCGTCGCGTAACAGTATTTATGTATACCTGGTAAAAATAATAACTAACCTACTAATATTGTAAGAGAATCTTTATAATATAACTAATTAATCCTAGTAAGAGTAATACTTATCTTAAGGATTACAATAATGCTAAGCATAACCATTTGCTTTTAATTACGTTAAAGTGATTCACATACTTTTTATTATTAACGCGTAAAATTTGTAGTTATCTTTTTTAATGCATAAAACTTACTCTTCACGTATATATGATCGGCTTGAATACAAGACTTAAAATACGAACGCATACTCATATATGGCTCGAAGAAGCGGACAAGGGGCTATTCTCTACTTTAATTACTTTCTGCGGTAATACTGAAGGATGTATTTACTTGGCACCCAAGTAATTGGGACCATGTTCCTTAGCGTGCACAAAATTGTAGTTGACCGTCGTTAGTCTCTACATTATCAGTCCGGCCTCTTATTTATGGATATGTATTCTCGATCTTTCTCTATAGAACACAAAATTATGGCATCATTAAATCTAAATGATTACACTATGGAAGGAGGCACAAAATTAACACAATCCAAAGCTAATGTCCAAATTAAATATCAAATCATGTACTGATGTACGTTTCGTAGGATGAAATCTTTAATTAAATGCATGACCATACATAAATTAAATAACTAATGATAAATTTGTGAAAAAAGAGTCCGTTTGGATGAGCTTTTTTTAAGTAATTTTTAAACATAAATTAATAAATTAAGAATTCTAAGTTTTAATTTTTGACTTATTTTTATTATTTTAACTTAAAAATAAATAATTAAAAGTACTTTATTTTATTTTATTCAAACATCACACAATGGCTTAAAAGCACTTAAATAAATCAGTCCAAATATATAGGACATGTATGTGACACGCTTATCCAATAAATTCACTACAAGAGTTTCCTTCGCTCTTAAGATTTGTTGCTTTTGCTATAAGAAAAACGACTCAACTGCTTACGTGCATACAAATTGTAAGCCGCGTTCTTCATGAGTTCGAAGCTTCATCTTTCACACTCTAATATTTCGGTGGACAAGTTTTGATTTTGCCATAAGACATACTATCAAGTTATATGTATAAATATCTTTCTCTATATTTTGTCGGCCAGAATGCTACAAGAAATCATCTTAAGCTATTACATAAAATTGGGGGTTTTGCATCTATACTCGGTTTTAGGGTCATAATTGAATCAATATCACTTTGCAAAACTATTTGCAAGCGTATTCACTTTACGATCAACTTCAGACTTATCGAGTCTGAAGTTAAAAAAAAATTAGTCTGAAGTGAAAAGATTGCACTTCAAATGCA
Organism: Nicotiana obtusifolia; assembly: GCA_002018475.1. NCBI lineage: Eukaryota > Viridiplantae > Streptophyta > Magnoliopsida > Solanales > Solanaceae > Nicotiana > Nicotiana obtusifolia. The sequence goes on along the minus strand of MCJB01032579.1, from coordinate 60,026 downwards.
CTTCAAATGCACTTAAGGCCAAATAGGTCTGAAGTGCAACCAATGGTTTCATGCACTTAAAGCTAATAAGTCTGAAGTGAAAAATTGCACTTCAGATGCACTTAAGGCCAATAGGTCTGAAGTGAAAATTTGCACTTCAGATGCACTTAAGGCCAAATAGGTTTAGTGTAACCAATGGTTTCATGCACTTAAGGCCCATAAGTCTGAAGTGAAAAATTGCACTTCAGATGCACTTATGGCCAAAAGGTCTGAAATGCAACAAATGTTTTGCTACACTTAAAGCCAATTAGTCTGAAGTGAAAAATTGCACTTCAAATGCACTTAAGGCCAAAAGGTCTGAAGTGCAACAAACGTTTTGCTACACTTAAGGCCAATAAGTCTGAAGTGAAAAATTACACTTCAAATGTACTTAAGGCCAAAAGGTCTGAAGTGCAACCAACGTTTTTATGCACTTAAGGCCAAATAGGCCTGAAGTGCAAATTGGCCAGAAACATAAATTTGTTCTTCGAATTATAGCAATCCAATATACGATTTATTACCTAAATCTACTCCAATTGAGCTCAAATTTGAAACATAACCTCCAAATATCATCAAGAACAAACCTCAATCATCAATTTGTTAAAACAACGATAAATCTAATGAACCTATTTTGCTATTAAGAAAAAGAAGAAGAAGAAACCTTAAACAATAATAAAAAAATAAAGTGTCATAACAGCTCATCATTGTAAAACATCATAAACTACATTAAAATATGTTCATAACCACCATATAAAATTATTGTCACCTAAAGAAGAAGAAGAAGGAGAAGAAGAAAACAAAGGAGGAGGAGGAGAAAAAGGCCTGAAGTTGTTTAAAAAGTGGGTACAAGTTAAAATTTAAAAAAAAAATGAATATAGGTTAAATGGGGCAATCAAATAGGACGTCCCGTGCAATTTTACCATAAAATTGACGATCATCTAATAATTAAGTCCTTGTTATCTTATCATTTGACAATTAATTGAGATTATGAAAATCAAAGGATATTCAATTGGAGTAGTTTTTCCTTAAACCCTTGAACCAATAAAAAACCCCAAACACACGATATTGGAAAAGGACTTTTTAATCAACACTTGAAACAACTCCTGCTGATTCTAAAATACCGAGTATTATGCATTAGTGGTGGAGCCCCAATTCTTTCTTTTATTCTCCAAACAAAATTTCTGTAGGTTTTTCTATACACAGACTAGCACAAATCAATCGAAATCATAGAATTTAATTACTCTGAAGAAAAAATTCAGAAAACTAGTATAGTATCTAATACGTCTCTAACCGAAACAATTCAAAAAGGTTACAACCAAGAATGTTGAACTACTCTAAGCGGGATAATCCCCAACATCAACTCATTCTCATATGGTGTCAAATTCAAATCCAAGAACAAAGCGTTTTCAGTACCCGAAATCTTTTTCTCTGTCGTCTCCACAACTTCACCAGCAGAATTATCATCACTATCCTGCTGTTTCTGTTTCTGCAATTCACCCAATTTATCGCGGTGCTTTCTCATGTGGCCACCTAAAGCTTGTCCAAGAGAGAATTCCTCTCCACAAAAGGAGCATTCATGTTTCTTCTTGTTAGGTTTAATTGGATCTCCCCCCGAGTGGAGTTTTGGTTTCTTGTGACTTGCTCTATGGCCGCCCAAAGCTTGGAAAGTTTCAAATTGCTTCTTACAAGTCCTGCACTCGAAAAGTCTACGTGCTAATGAACTATTCTTCTTTAAGATATTGACGCAATTAGCCATGGCTACTGTCTCCACTGTCAATTGATCTTCTTCTCTTCTTCTCTTTATTGTCATGGCAATAGTATTGGGGCGGTGCGTATTAAGCTTAGAATATACAGTTGTGGGATTATTAGTGTGGAGAGTTATATATAGTTTCTAAAGTTTCTTGAGCCCGAAGAAAAGGGAGAAAAGGATTGAGCTACTGCTAAGACCATTTAATTTCCACTTAAAACTCAGTTTTCGATTCATTAAGTTACTATTACCTACTAGTACACACGGAGTTACCATGTTTGTTATACCAACACAAACGTTTAATTTAGTAGTATAAATTACACTAAAGGCCCCTATAATATGACTCAATATAATTGCAGATGCACCCTTTTTATCTTGAGATCATATATTCAATCCCTTATACAATTATGAAAATCCTACATAAATATTAGTTTGACTAGTTTTTTCATTTTATAGCAGTTAATTGCTTAGATTTGGAAAACATGAGATATATTTATAACTAAAATGTACTAATATTAAACAAGTTAAATTTAAAAATATAAAGTTTCATGTATCTTCCAAAATTCTTAATTAGAAAATGACCACATATTAATGCATGTAATAATTTATATGATCAGCTGCTTGCAATAATTTTCTTGCATTTTCAACATATAAGCTATTGATCTTTTTTTTTTTTTAAAAGAATTACTATATTACTATTTAATATACAGAAATTTCACGTGTTTTCTTTTACTTCGATTGCTTTTCTATTATACCACTTCAAAAATTTTAAATTATACTTAATTAGACAGATGTTCTTTGTGTATAATTTTCATTATATAAATAGTATAAAGTACTTTGATTTGCAAAATATTGATAACGCCTTTATATTTGTGTATGGTTTGTATTATATATAAAATGTAAGTGCTTGATTTTTGTACATAGAAAATATATCTACAAGTAAGTTATATTACAAGGATGTTTAGTGTAAATTCTTGTTAAATTTACCAAAAACTTAAACTCTTCAAATTTTCTTCTGAGTGAAGCAAAGAGAGAAGGATTGTGTTACTGCAAGACTGATTTCCAAGTTAAACTCAGTTTTGGTTAGGTTAAGTACGTACAGCACTACAGCTTAATCTGAGTAAATTGCTTACTATAAAAGTCCTGGTTTCTCAGGCAATTCTCCAATTCACTAAGCTAGAGAGTTTTATTTTATTTTATTTCTTTCTTGCTTTTTTGGTCAACTTCAAACTTGTACCGATCTGACTTGTGTATATATAGTACCCTAGTAACTTCCTTAACAATGTTAACATAGTCTCTAAAATATTGAATATTTCCAAAAGTGATAGGAGTACATCTTTTAGGATTTTTCAAACAACACTTTAAAATACCCTAATTAAACATACTATTTCAATAAGAAGAAGTTGAATACATATCTCCAAACTTGCAAAGAAATTTCCCTCACACGCTTTAACTTTGCTGTGACTCATTATACGTTCCAACTTGTAAGAAATTGAGTCGATCCTCTGACACAGGGGTGGATTTAGGGGGAAAGAGGTTTACTCAGATCCCTTTCGTCGAAAAATTATACTGTATATATAAGGTAAAATTTATTTTATATTTTTATATAGTATATTTTAAATCTCCTTATAACAAGTCAAAAATATACTTTAATAATCAAGAGAGTTCAAAACCTTTATGAGATTACTGATTCAATTCCTCTTGCCTGCAGTTTCTTTTAATATGTTAACTTTGTCTTTTTGAACCCTTACCACCGCTATTGCTCTGACACCGCCACTAAGTCTATTTGACATTTCGCTCATTTGTAGTTTCTGAGTAATTAAATTCAATTATTTTAATGTAATGGAGAATAATTTTACATTATTATTTTCTATTATAGTGGCTAAAAACTTTCACCTATTGATGCTCGTCGAGGCCTGCGGCTTGTGACAAGGGGTAGTGGGTGTGGTTGTTCTCCTTGAAATATTTGTTTTCCTGGGTCATCTAAATATTGGTTCTTGGAATCCATTTTCGAGTCAGATGAGAATGTACAGAATTAAAAAGTAATGAAACAGTTGAAGAAGATGGGAAGATGATGATGAAAAGGGATGGGTTTTTCGCCCATCCAAATTTTATTGGTCTTTGTTTGAGCTGGTTTGCTATTTTGCTAGTACATGGTTTATTTCCCAAGTGTGCCTCTTTGTCTTTTGCTCGTGTTAGGTGCTCGAGTTTACATGTTGGTAGAACAGTGAGTATACCTAAGGATATATGTTATGAATACTACTGATACATATATAGGTGCCGCCTTGGCTGCCACGGAGGACAAGAATAATCAACCAGTTGCCACTGCTATAAGGAAGAGCGAGCGTATGAAAATTCCCTCTAGAAAGTTAGCGGATTTTGTTGTTGAGGCTGGGAAAAGAAAACGTGTAGCGAGGCATGGGCCAAGCAGCTATGTCTTAAGTAGTAAAAGTTAGTTATCAGTGGCCAAAGTATGTGAAAGGGCCAACGTAGTAGGCATTACTGAGGCAGGCTATTTTGTTGCAGAAAGTTTCTATCCTCTCACCTCCTCCTGTTATCTCTGTCCTCATCCCCCTTCTTTCTCCTTTCATTATCTGCGGATTCCTTTGTTAGCAATAATAATGTGTATGTTTTAAAATAATTTTTAAATAATTTGTCAAACATTTAGTAAAAACAATGTAGAAACAGAAACAGTAAACAACAGAAATTGGAAAAGAACAGAAACAGTGTATAATTATTCTTCAAAATATAATCGAGCCCACTTAGTTCAAAGTGTGTCATTAAGGAAATTATTCCCCTCACAGTACTCGAGGTTGATGGAATATCCCTCCCAGGATAGAACGATTATCTTACCAGAATAGTAAAGAAGAAGAGAATTTTTGAGAAAGTTTGATTGCAGATTAAAATCGTATTGAATTCTGCAAAGAATCAAGAATTTATAGTCGTTGGAGGTACTGATTCTGAATGTGTGCAACCATTCAGATCAATCACCAGGTTGAAGGTACTGATTCTGAATGTTTGCAACCAAATCCGAAGCCGAAGACGGCACAAGGGGTCCTTGCATCTTCAATCCTTTTAGCAACTAGAGAAGGTGTAATGTAATATATACACCTCTCTTTTTCTTTCTTTCTACTATGTGGGACAAATGCTTTAACCAAAGCAAAAGGGACCTTTTATATTCCCTTCGCTTTTCATCCCATCATTTCTCATTCACCTGTATCGATACCCAACATCCTTTACTATCTGTTGCAATTTCCATTACTAGACTGTTGTAATTTTGTTGGAGAGGTTAATACTATCAGCTGGTGAGTTGTTGTTTAGATTGTTTCAATATGGTCAATAAACTGGACGTAAATTATGATGTACTAGGGAAAGGAGAAAGAAATCACTATGAAATTTTGCTTAGGGTATCCAGACTCCAGAGCCTCCATACGGCTACACAAAACCTCAAAACGGGTACTTGATACCTGCTCATGCAGAAAAATTGATACTCGGTTCTTACTATACAAAATCTTGAAACGAGTACCCGGTACCAAACCGTGCTTAGCAAGAATACTTGAAACTTCGGCACGGGTAGTACCTACCTGTGCTCAGCACTCGGTACTTGATACCTACTTGATGAATGAGTCTTGGATTGGAGATCCTTCACAAAATGTTAGAGCAAATCAAAAGTTCTAGACTCTTTTAGGATGTCAAACATCATGAGAGAAAATCAAGAAACACTGTGCTCCAAAATGCAAAACGACGGTTTCAACCAAAAGAAGCTTTGTCAAATTCCTAAAACAGGAGATAATATTGTCTCCGCGAATTTTCAGCCTTTCATGAATGAATTTACAAAAACTACAACTGAGATCAGGCGATATTGTCTCTACGAATTTTCCTCTTTTATAATCATCTACTCCTTATGTAGTAAGTTCTAGACGTGGGGCATAGCCACTATCATCTGTTCATCTAGCTACGCACCATGTTGATCACTAGCTAGTATTAATAGAAACAGTGGCAATAATGTTATTACTGCAAGACAAGTCACTGTTTCCTTCCTTTCTGGTTGGCTGATTCTTTTGCTTTCTCAGAATGCATTTGTTTTCATTTCTCCTCTTTTGTCAGTCAGTTCCAATTTTGTACTCCTGCAGATCAGACAGAGAAAAAGAATCAGGATTCATATATTCATAGAGGACTGTGAAAGCAATGAATCCATCTCGGAGATATTCATGTAGGATGAAAATATTGGAACCCCACAATAATTGGATATATATAGCAGTGCATATAGGACTATAAAGTCGAGGGATCTTTTTGTAAACCAAGGTGAACAAAAAGAACCTTTAATTTAATGATCTTCTAAATGATTACCGAAGTGGATGTTGATATGTAGCATTTGTGAAGGCAGTAAGGAATTCAATTAGCCATTTCTAACATCTGCCAGTGCCTTAATAAATTACAAGAGGAAAGAAATGCAGATTTCAATCAAGAAAGCAGTACATAAAATTTCGTAGGATCAAAGTTATGATTTTGACAATCCTGTCGAGAAGTCGAATTATATTAAATTGGTCACGTACATCAGTCACGAGTTCTCCTACCAGCCATTAAGTAATTGGCGTGTTGTGGTGAATAAACTGACTTAAACCTCTGTCTTGCTTGCGTATAGGTAGGGGAGTCCGATATTTTGTGTAGGAAGATACCAATTGAATAAGCTGTAACCCCACGTCAATACTGCAGATTGCAGAATAAGTAATTCACCGCAAGAAACCTTCATTGAATCATTTACCTACCCACCCCTCTTAAGCAATAATGAGGTGTTCTCATGCGTGATTGTTTAACAAGAAATTATTCAGCATAATTATTAAGAATTTGAATAAAGAAACAAATTAACAAAAGGTTTACTAGTACTATAGTAGAGTAACTAATAGGTAGTACTCACCTTTCCATATTGTACGAAGACGATCTCTTTAGAGCTGGAATTTTCTCCTTCTTTATCTCTATTAAACTCCCACTAAAGTACTCCTTATCCTCCAACTTAATTCTCTCTTCAATTCCATGATATTCCACCATTGGACTCTCTACATCCTTCTCCACTTGATTGGAGCCCCTGAAACGTGGCAGCCGTGATTTATATTGTGAAATTATGGAAAATCGATTTTCTTTCCCATAACCTGGCCCACACTTGAAAGACATGGAACCCCAAGATAGTAATTGCCTTAGAACGGAAGATGCTTTACTACTCTTTCCACTTGATTGAATATTAACCGTCGGATCTTCGCTGATTGTGTCTGGCCGTAAGATCACTCTCCCGTCCGCTTTCATCAACGTCTCTAGCGTTTCAGAGCTTGAATCCGACTGTGGTGGTGAAGTTTCAGCTCTTTTCAGCTCCATCGACCGTTTTTTATTCTTTTCAACCACGTCAGGTTCAACGGTCCGGTCTTCTCTCAACTCTTCTTCTTCTTCGACAATTCGCATTGATCTTCGCCGGCGGCGACGATCGTCTGTCTGAGTCGACGCGTCAGCGGCGGCTCTTCCGATTATTTCGCCGGTAGATTCAGCTTTGTACACTCGGTACTCGTGGAAATCGGAGGAAGCCCATGACTGGTTCCGGCGCCTTGGGATTACCGGAAACTCACGATCTTCACTGATTTTCCGTACTTCCGGCACCGGATTTCTCGAACCAGAACATGCAATTTCGTCGGGTTGTGAAGGCAATGCTCTATCGAGAAGCTGTGATCCTTTCAGAACGTACTCCTGACCCTGTGCTGGGTATATAAAATTGTGCTCCGTCAAATCCTGCCACACGAATCCGTTTCTGTAGCTTCTGAATCGCCCAAAAAAGCAAGGCGAAATTCATTTCAGCGATATGAATGAAAATGGCGGTAACAGACATAAAAATTGAATAATGGAAAAGAATTCACCTTTTAGCAGACCAGGAATACATAGAGGCCATTCCTTTGCCGCGAAGACAATTCAAGCGGTTGATCACATCTGAATAAAATGTCCATAAGAAAAAGTTCAGAACATCTGAAATCATGTGGACAGACGCTATATGATTTGTGTCAGCTATGGAAATATTCGTACCTCTGAGATAAAGTCCATCAGGGGAGGAAAGAGGAACTTCCATGAAATGGGGATGTTCAAGTTGGCCGTTTCTGGAGATATAGTAAACAACCGGTACTTTGTGGTCAGATTTGAGCTTATGGTTAGAAGGTTCGGTCCAAACTTTAGTGCGTTCAGGGCTAATTTCTCTATCTTTCCATTTGTTGTGCATTTGGAGCTCCGGCATTCTCGACATCACCGACATTGTGACTTTCCAATCACTTAGTTTCAGATACGTAGAAGAAATGGAATTATCCCTAATAATATATATATGAAAAAAAATTTAGCTACTGTAGTATGAATACAATGTTTCCCGAGGTTCAAAGTGTGGAGTTCTGTTAAGAGTGGACTGTGCAGAAACTGTAGAGAGTGAATGGCGGGGGATTCACGTTTATAAGGTGAGATGTGGGCGTCTAGTTTGGACGGTGGGAAGGAGCGAGGGAGCAGATATTCAAAAAAAAGGACGCAGCAGGCAACAGCAGCTACGTGACAAATTTCGCCAACTTGGTTAATTTCTGTACTCTTTTGGCAATGGTCTTACATTCAATGCAATTTGTTCTAAGAATTTAACTTGTATGTATTAAATGTGTAAAAGTTAATTTAAATTGTTTGCCAAAAAGAAGAAGAGCATTGTGCCAAGACTATCAACTTCCTTTAATCAAACGATTGAGAAATGCCCGTTCTAAAACGTAAAAATAGGTAGAATGTCTTTGCAAGAATTAGTTGATCAAAACGACGTTTTAACAGAAGGGCGTATTAAAGCTTGAAAAAGAAAAAATTTAAAGCTCATCCCTCCTCATCAGTCGTATAATTTTTTTCGTTAATTGTGATACTTCAAATAACGAACAAAAAATTGGAGCTACGGGAGGTCAAACGTTCACACGACTTATTTTTTGTTTTGGCAATAAATTGAGAATCCGTCAAAGCGAGTTGACTTGGAGATGTTTATTACATCACCACACATTGACCAAATCTTCCCGTCCACATTAAGGAGACCTACTAAGAAACGTGGAGCCGGTGTTAGGTACCACGCTTCGCTTTTTCTTGTTCTTTCTTCCCGAAATAACTATCCTGCTACTGCCCCTTTCTCATACAATCTTAAATCAATATATATCCAAATAAAAGTTATGAATTAAATTACAAACAAATCAGATTTACCAGACGATTGCACCAATGGAATCTTGAGTAGATTGGTTAAGACACGAGATAAATTTACAATTTGACGTGTCCATATCTTTATCAAATTACGACCTTTTCTAATTTGTACAAATTATAAATATATATGTCTCTCTCTGTGGCGGTGCCTTAGGGCTCTTGCTATCGAACTCAACTTCAGATTACAGACACAGTTTCAGATTATACAAAACTAAAGTTTCAAAATAGTACTATTGATTAATATTTCACTAGTAGGACTTAGGAGTGTTTATTCACGAAACGGTACAATTAAATTTATTACGTAGTTTATAGATAAACGGATTGATTTGATTCAACAAATAATAAAGAGATAAGATTAAAATTGAGGATGAACTGAAGAAAATGACAAGCCTGACTCCGAACCCAGCGTCTCCGAGAGCACAAATAGAAATAACGACAAAATGAAAGAGAGCTGTTAATTTCAGAGCAAAATAGTAAAGTATAGCCTTTCTGTATAGAATATTTTTTCTGTCCTTGCAATGATTGCTGAGTCCTGCTATTTATAGCTCTACCTAGGGAAACAAGATCTTAGGATCAAGTTCCTCTTAAATGATAGTAAAAGAATCATAGATGAACGTATAACGGTAGGCCATGAATGCTAATATTCTCTATAACGATCGCTCATTTAATGCTAATGAATATTACCTCATTGAATGTTATTCGATGGCAAACCCTTCACCTTCTCCCATTGGTTATGCTCCCTTCGGGATTTACCCGATAACGATTACATTCGTTGTGTTCGGTATTGGTCGTTCTCTAACTTGGCTTTTGTCTATCTTCGGTTCCACGTATCTCTTTACCATTTGATCATCCGTTATAAACCAATTTTACCCTATACAAATAGTCTCCCTACTTTCCGGTGACATATCTTAGTGTTACTAGGAAGTTGGTGAAGATTCCTTCCTTGACTGGAAAGTTCCTGAACAGTCTCTGACGCTTAAAAAAACGCACGTCTTCTCGCATTTAATACCTCGAACACGTGTTGCCCTACAATTCAACAAATATTTTCGTCGGTTTTCGAGATAATCATAACCATGATCTTTGCCGTCTATAACTTCCTTGCTACTCAACATTTTTACTTATTCACATTTACAACTTTCAAAAGCCTTTCTTTCTATTTGAATCTACTTAGAAATTTTTCTATCTTCTTCAACTTTTTCAACAAAAGTTTTACTAACCTTTTTGTTACCATGGCTTCTTTCACTGTCTTCTTCGGAAACACTGGCCTTCTCTTCGGTGAAGGCCCAAAGAAAAACAAGGACAAGGAGGTTGAAGTTGATTCTGAACCTCCCACTGTTTGCACCATCATACAACATCATCTCAACACTGCGAACGACTTTCAAGAGAAAGTCTCTTCTGCTTCTTCACGAACTTGGTCAGTTAGCAGGTATCTTTCCTCCATTCGCCCTTCCGATATCCCAACTATGAAGGAGGACTGCAACTGTCCCAATCTTGGAAACCTTTCCCCGGATAGAGCGGGTTACTTTCTCCAAGGGGGGTTTACGTATGTCTATATGTATCCCTTTACCTTGGCTCCATTTACCCTAAAGTCGAGTGACGGGCTCGACCCGATAATTTTGGAGTTTTGCCACCGGTATGAGGTCTGCTTAGCACAAGTAGGCCCCTCTATATAGCAGATGGTGGCCTGTCTTTGCCAACTGTGCTTGGAGACTGGGGAAACCCTAACCCTTGCGCACATGATGACCCTTTATTCTCCTAAAACTTTTCGTGGGGGAGTAGTAAACTTTAGCAAGTGTGGCCACCATGCTCTTCTCACCAACGTCGATGATGACAACGATTGTGGGAGGATGGAACGATTCATCATCATTGCCACCATGGACATCATCGCGACCACAACTCCAGCCTTTCCTGAGTTGTGGAATCGCTTTCGTAAGTTTTCGGCCACTCACTTCTTTTTCCATGTAAAAATATTTCTTCCCGTTGTTGCTAATTTTCTTATTTCTTTTGTTTCAACTATCTGATGGGAGCCATCACTGGTTCAAGGCCTGGACCAGTGGGTTAAGAAAATACTGGAAATCGCGACTCTAGAATTCCGCCGATGGAAGGAAATGGCCCCCAAATAGGGGTGGAAGGCAAAAACAATGGTAAACCAAGTCCATTTTCCTTTTATCTTTGTACGAACGCAAGCAGTATCATGAAAAAGTTGCATACTCCACTTTTTATTTGATTCAGGACTTCCGAGGGGATTTTTTGTCCGCCTCGAAATCGACATTTTAAAGGACCGCGAAGAGGCTAGAAGGGTTGCAAGGTCCCTTGCCCGAAGTAGAGCTCGCGGATCTGCTTCCGGTGAGGGTGCCTCCTCTTGGAGTCCCCAACCCAAGGACAAAAAATCAAAGAGAGACGTCCTCGTCCTCCTCGGTTGGGACCCAAGAGAAAAAGGCGAAGAAAATACCGTCCGAGCCGGCCACAGTTGTCCTTGTCGACACAAGGGAAGCCAGTGGTGAAGAGGCTCCCCTTTAGAGGAGAAAAAGATCTTCAACAGCTCAACCGGATGCTCAACTGGGAGAGCTTCACAAACTAACGCTAGATGAGGTTGAAACCCTTTGGAGTGAAATGGACCTGGTCGAGAATGCTGATTCTCGCTTCCCAGCACCAGCTGTTTTTTCCAGTCCAAGGAGTTTGGACCCCGAGCCTCTTCTCCCTCCAACCATTGAACAAATAACAACCAGCACTTCTCCTACCGCAACTGCTTCTCATCCTTCCACACCAACAACTTCACGCCTATCGACACTTGCTGCTCCTTCACTACTAGTAACAACTACATCTTCTCCATCGGCAACAGAGGATTAAGAAAGAGATGCTTCTCCTCCTCAGTCTCCCGACCACGAGAATTTGGGACATGACTATTCAACCCCTTCCCAAGATCCCCGAGGGAGGAGAAGTGCCACATTTTTGGTTTCGAAGGAGTGCCGTCTTTTATCCAAGCCGGTGGAGATTGCGAATTATCTGAAGTGGTTGGCTTCGGAGAAAGATTGGAATAAAATGCGCTCCCTTTCTGGGGAGTGCATAATAAATAATGCCATGTATGACGTGATGCATGCACCATACTAGTTTCCTCATATCTTCCTTACTTACATGTTGCAATGGAAATCCTAACTTTAATATTCTTTTTTACATGCCAACTTCCTTGATTGCGAGGGCCTGCAAAGATTTATCCTTGATAAGCAAGGACTCGCTTCCGAGCGGGATCAATTTTTGGCCGAGAGGAACTAACTTGCTGCGTGTCTCTCGGTGTTTGAAGCAAAAACTGTTGAGATGGGCGAGCTTGAGACCCGTTTGCAGCAAAGCGAACAAGATAAAATGGCCCACAGCCAAGACGCTGCTCAATTACACGAACAACTTCAAGAGGCTAAGGCTAAGTGGGCCGAGCTCCATGACACTGTGCTTGCTGCTGCCGAGCGCGAGTTTGCATTCGAGGAGTAGATCAATAATATGAAGGCAGACTTAAGTTCTAAGACCGAGGAGGCCAATGCTGCCGAGTAGAAGAGGGACCGAATGGAGGAGAGGTTCAAGAGGGCCATGGATTAGAACCGAAGTCACTCAACTACAAATGTTGAGCTCGACTCTCGCCTTAGTGCCAAGATCTGAAAGGGACGGCCTTTTGGCCGAAATTGATAGAATCCAAGCAAAGCTCCACGACCAAGAGGATTTCCTTGTATTTGAAACTACTTATGTTATATATCATATGGGGAGGAAAACCTTGGAAGAGGTCAAATCAGACATCGTCGATATTGATGATTGTGTCGTCAAGGCCCGAGAATTAGAGCTAACTGCTCATGAAAATCTTCCGCTCGGCCTGTTGCAAATGACTTCTCGTGTATTGGTTCTAAGTACTCAGGAACCGAAGGGGAGATTGAAGAAGATCAAAAATGAAGGCCTCGAACCGGTAGTGGATCTGCCTTCCTCTAGCGGGGAAATCATAGATCCCTCTCTCCCTTCGGGCTCCGGCGGCAATGATGCATAGCTTCTTTTTCTCTTCTTTTCCTTCTTTTTCTTTTTGTACTTTGTAATTGTGCCAAATTTTTCACCAAGTTTTGCACTTGATAAATAAATAAAGAATTTTTTCTTAAGTATTGTGCAAAATATATTCCTTTTGCGCTTAATTGATTACAACTTGGGTATATCTTCATCTGATAGCTTTTGATTCCGGGCATAAATTCTTCCAGAGTCAACCCTTTAATATGAGGATTTCATAAGAGATTTCATAAGAGAGGGCCCTTATGTTTGCGATGCTCTTGAAGAAGACGTCTTCTGTTCATTTCGGCACAAGCATTTGAAGTTGTTATTAACTTTCAAACGATAAAATTGGCTCATCATTTGGACAAGAAATAAGATAAAAATAAAAGGACTTTATTTTGTTCCTTATATCTTTAAAAGTACATAAGCATTCATTTACTAAAGTAAAAACTGTCAATACATGTGGCCATCTTGTACAACTTATTTCTAGGGGGCTGATCATGCAGTCCCCGATCCTAATGAAACATTGATCTCGATTCTCGCACTCCCATTTTAAATGGCACTTCTGGTGTCGTATCAGATATTATTCTCCCCCAAGTGTTCGAATACGAAGCATGCGAATTCGAACATTAGAAGTCTTGCTTCATCGATGGAAACAATTTATGAATGGTTAAATAGTCTTTGGTCCGATGGCAAGCTTTGCCTTCCAAAGGCTATTTAGCCATCCATATAGTCATTTGTCATTGATTTGAAAATTTTAATGCCTTGACGTCTAAAGGTCTTTCCTTTTACCGATGACGCTCCCTTTGTAGTATGCTTTCTGTTGCTGCCTCGTTAAAAACCTTGCCAGAAAAACCTGATTGGGACAAAACTGATCGAAGGGAAAAAGAATGCAGCACATACTTTCAGTATGGGTAGGATCCATCAGCAATAATACCTTTTGAGGTGAGTCACGTTCCAATTTCTGAAAAATTTGATTCTATTTTAATTTTCCAACTCGTACGAGATTAACCGGTGATACCTGAAATTCGGTAAGGGCCTTCCCATGTTGGTCCCAGCTTCCCAACATTGACTTCCTGCGTGCTCCGACTCACCTTTCTCAAGACCAAGTCTCCTACTTTGAAGTAGCGGAGATTGGCCCTACGGTTATAATATCTCTCCATCCTTTGCTTTTGAGCTACCATCCTTACGTACTCCAAGTCCATGTGCTTATCAAACAAATCCAGCTTTACCAACAACACTTCATTGTTTGCTTTTTTGGTTGTTCAGGAAAACCTTAAAGTTAGATCCCTACTTCCACCGATATCAGAGCTTCCGCGTCACACATGAGAGAGAAAGGTGTTTCTCCCATGCTTGATTTCATCGTTTTCTGGTACGCCCATAGCACACCTGGTAGTTCTTCGGGCCATTTGGCTTTAGCAGCTTCTAGCTTCTTTTTAAGGTTCTAGATAATCACCTTATTTGTTAACTACACTTGTCTGTTAGCATTTGGATGGTGAGGATGTAATCCTCTTGATTTTCAAATCTTCCAAAAATTTTGTAACTTTTGAACCTATGAACTACGGCCCGTGGTCATAAGCAATTTCTTTCGGTATTCCAAATTGGCAGATTATGTGGTTCCATATGAAGTAGACCACTTCGCGCTCACCGATCTTCTGGTAAGGACCTGCTTCAACCCATTTAGTAAAGTACTCAGTAAAAACTAAAAGAAATCTTACCTTTCCGGGGCTCAGTGGCAGAGGACCAACTATGTCCATTCCCTATTTTATGAATGGCCATGAGGACAACACCGAATACAAGAGTTTTACTGGTTGATGCACTAACTGTGCATGGCATTGACATTTGTTGCACTTTTGAATGAATGTCTTTTAGTCCTGTACTATCCAAGGCCAATAGTAACCTGCCCTGGTCAACTTTAGAACTAACGAATCTGCACCAAAATGATTCCCGCAAATTCCTTCGTGGACTTCCCTCATCACGTAGTCTGCCTCCGAGACCCCAGACACCGAGCCAATGGTCCTTGGTAAGATCTTCTGTATAACTGCCTATCCACGAGACAATAACGAGGCACTTTGGTTCGTAGTGCCGGGGAAGCCTTCGGGTCTTCGGGTAATTTATCTATGCCGAAGGTATTTTACTAATTCATTTCTCCAGTCCAGACTAGGTTGAATTGACTTCGCTGTAGCCATCCACATCCAATACCAAATGTAGGAGTTGAACGATAGTGCCAGACTCAGATCTTTTCATCTCCACAGATGACCCCAATTAGCCAATGCATTTGCTTTTACATTTTCTTCCATTGGAATATGTATGATCGACCATTCTATGAATCGTGCAAGTGATGCCTGAACCATGTTCAAATGCTGTTGCATGCACTCTTCCTTTCTGTCAAAAATCCCGTATACTTGGTCTACTACCAGCTGGGAATCACACTTTATCTCGATGACCTCGGAGCCGAGTCCCCGGGCCAGTTCAAGTCCTGCAACCAAAGCTTCATACTCGGCTTCATTGTTAGTTAATGGAACAATTTTAGTGGCCTGCCTCAGGGTTTCTCCAGAGAGCGTGACTAGAAATATTCCGAGACTGGACCCTTGTACATTGGAAGCTCTATTCGTAAACAAGGTTCAAACTTCCAATGTCATTTCCAACACTAGTACTGCTTCTTTAGCAGCCAAGGGCATTAATCCATGACTGAAATCGACCACAAAGTCCGTCAAAACTTATGACTTGATCACAGTCCTGGGTTTGTACTCACTATCGAACTCACTAATTCTGACTGCCAATTTAGGCAAACGGCCTGACAACTCAGGCTTTTGAAGGATATTTCTTGAGGTAAAGATTGTCATAACGGTTATCGGGTGGCGCTGAAAATAAGGCCTAAGGTTTCGAGAGGCGACTACGAGTTTTTGCCCCTCTTTGTTCGAGAACATGAAGAGTTTTCGGGCAAAGATAAAGTGAGCAATTATGAATAATTTTTGCCCATTTGACACTCCATGGGAAGCATTTCGAAAAATGTTTGACAGAACCTTGTTTCCGAGGTTGCCTACATATCCTTGGCTATAAAGGAACCAGGTCAGTGTAGTTCTGGAGGTTTTGGTAGCTGGGACTACCGAAGAGCTGTGATTTCACTGCTGTTGCTGCTATTACTGCTTGCTAAACTCCTTATTATACCAAAATCAAAAATGAAAAGGAACTAAAGAAGCCTATCAGCTATAAGTTACAAGATTCCTATCTATAGGTCTTCTGAAACTTGATCTTGAGTCTTGACTGATTTTTTACGTAGACTCTGATCGAACCTTGATGCTTGCTAGCTGTAGGTGTTAGTTCATTCTTAAAAGGCTTCTTATGATCAAAATGGGAAATGCAATTCTTGTGACTTCAGTCATGTCTTGAGCAATCCACATCTTTTCATCTACTTCTGCATTTTGGATACACTTCTTTTTTGTACTTATCTTTTATCCTGGATTGAGACTTCTTCCTTTGGTCATCGCGAACCTTGTGCCTCGAGGTAAGACCTACTCAAACACCAAAATAAGCCAACAAACGAAATTTCTCTGCCCCAGTTTTCACTAGAAAATTTTTGTGAGTTATTTGCAACAAAACTCTATACTACTTCATTATTAAAAGTAATAAAAGGTTGGGATTGGTGTACCCTGGAAAACATGATTCTTCGAGAATGGTGTACCCCGATTGTCTAAATGGTGTCTCAACTAAGGATTGGTGTATCTTAAGTTGGAGAAGCACAACTAGGGATGGGTGTACCCTATACTGGTAAGGAGACTAGGGAATGGAGACCCTATATCTGAAATAACATCAACTAGGGAGTGGAGACCCTATGTTGGAAAAGGAGACTAGGGAATGGATACCCTATGTCTAAAATAACATCAACTAGGGATGGAGATCGTATGTTAGAAAAGGAGACTAGGGAGTAGAGACCCTATGTCTAAAATAACATCAACTAGGGAGTGAAGACCCTATGTTGGAAAAGGAGACTAGGGAGTGGATACCCTATGTCTAAAATAACATCAACTAGGGAGTGGAGACCCTATGTTGGAAAAAGAGACTAGGGAGTGGGAAACTATGTCTAAAATAACATCAACTAGGGAGTGGAGACCCTATGCTGGAAAAAGGAGACTAGAGAGTGGAGACCCTATGTTTAAAATAAAATCAATTAGGGAGTAGAGACCTTATGCTGGAAAAGGAGACTAGGGAATGGATACCCTATGTCTAAAATAAAATCAATTAGGGAGTGGAGACCCTATGTTGGAAAAAGAGACTAGGGAGTGGAGACCCTATGTCTAAAATAACATCAACTAGGGAGGGAGACCTTGTGTTGGAAAAAGGAGACTAGAAAGTAGAGACCCTATGTCTAAAATGAAATCAACAAGTAAGTGGAGACCCTATGTTGGCAAAGAAGAATAGGGAGTGGATACCCTTTGTCTAAAATAACATCAACTAGGGAGTCGAGATCCTATGTTGGAAAAGAAGACTAGGGAGAGGAGACCCTATGTCTAAAATAAACATCAACTAGGGAGTGAAGATCCTATGTTTGAAAAGGAGACTAGGGAGTGGAGACCCTATGCCTAAAATAACGTCAACTAGGGAGTGGAGACCCTATGTTGGAAAACACAGCTAGGGATTGGAAACCCTATACTACCATGATTTTGAACTTTCTTTCTTTTCTTTCTTCTTTTTATTAAGAGAATGATTAAAATTCTGGAAATAATTTGCAGAAGACTTTCCTTTTTGGAGTTGTTGCTGCTGCAGAGCTATTTTAGTCTCCGTGCGGTGTTTTTTTGTTGCACCTACTTCTTGCAAGGTTGCTTTGGATTGCACTTGTTTCCTTTTTTTTTTTCAAACAAACAACAATCTGTCAGTTTGAAAGGGTGGTTGGTTTTGTGGCCTTGAACATTTCAGTCACTTGATCTCGGCCCGACTTCTTTGATGTTAATTTCAACTGCAACTAGTTGTTTCCGCGATACCGATTGCATTTCTGGCCCTGGAGTAAACTTTGGCTTTTCCAAAATTTACCATGACAGTTGGTCGCATGAGACTTAACCTTTTTCAACTTTATTTTGCCTTCGTAGGCATTTGACTTATTTCTTCCAATTTTTAACTTCAGAGCATTAGGGAACCCTTGGCATTTCAAACCTTACCAAGACGGTTAGTCGCGTGTGATTCAACCTTTTCAACTTCATTTTCGCCCTTGTAGGAACTTCAATTTGATTTCCTTCTTTCGAGAGTTTTCGATTTTAAAACATCAGCCACTATGGACAGTCGAGGTTGACTTGATGCCTTACCGAGGCTGGGTGCCGTTTTTACATATTAGCTTTTATCAAACGAGAGCCCTATAAATCAATCTTGCCATCCCTTCTTTGCCTTTGTTTTGGAATAGAGTTGGACCGAAAGAAATTCAAGGAAAAACAAACAATGGAATGGACAATGAAGTTAGATAAAAGCTGTCCCTATCGGGGAAAGGAAAAAAGCACTGACCTGGAGTACTTGCGGACTTCAATGAACATGACATGCCTTTTGGACTGGATTCTTGATCTGTATAAGCGATCCGACTCTCAGAAATTCATCACAACTTTTGCCTCGAAATCGAGAAACCTTGCCCAGGACTGTCAATATCAATGGCTGTGAAGATCCTCTTTTCGATCAGTAATGCCCTTTGCGGGTTTTCACCAGCTGACCTCTCTCATTTCTCTTCTCACCATCGCCTTATAGTTCTCTTTGTGAGTTTTCACTAACAAGACTCTCTTATTTTTAATTTCTCTACTTACCATCGTCTTATCGTGCCCATGAGGGTTTTCACTAGTAAGACTCTCTCATTTTATTTCTCTTATTTTGTTGTATCAGATCCAAGTGGTTGTATCCTCCAATTCTTGAACATTCTCGTTGATTGATCAGAAGGACTTGAAAAGGATTTGGATTGAATTACAACCTTGGAACCTTTTAGGCGAAACCATCGCCGAATCATTGTTTGCCCCAGTGTCAACTTTTGGGGGAATGTGGGTTTTTATTTTGGTGTGACCGAACCTCAGAGAGAGGCTTCCTACGTATCCTTTCGGAATCAAGTCGAATGTAGTTCAATTAACATGAACTTGTTTTTGATTTTTTTGATTTTGTTTTTTTTTTGTTTCTTTTGTTTTTGTTTCTTTTCATTTTTGCATCATTTTTTAAAAATAACTTCCAGGTTCCAAAGAGGGTAATCAAAGAAAGGGAACCGGCTCAACGGGTTTGCAAAGGGTTGATAGCGTTTGGATAGCGAGAAAGAAAGCCTTCGTCATCCCAATCAGAGCATGTTAAAGTTGTGAAAAAGGGATCAAACGTAATACATTTTGACCGCATCTGCATTGACAGCTGTGTCGGGGTCATTTCCTTCGATGTCTCCCGAATATAGCGGTCCCTTCGGCAACACTCTTCTTATAATGTATGAACCTTTCCAATTTGGAGCAAATTTTCCTTTGGCTTCTTCATGATGCGGGAGACTACATCTCAGAACGAGTTGCCCCACTTCGAATTTTCTGGGCCGCACTTTCTTGTTGTAGGCACGGGACATTCTTTGTTGGTACAACTGCCCGTGGCAAATTGCGGCTGTCTCCTTTTCATCAATCATAGTCATTTTTTCCAAACGGGTTTTGACCCATTCATCATCCTTGATTTCGGCTTCAACAATGATCCGAAAAGAGGGAATCTTAACTTCTACAGGTATTATAGATTTAGTGCCATAAATCAATAAGTAAGGGGTGGCCTCAACTGATGTGCGACGGTTGCACGATATCCCAATAATGCAAAAGGCAACTTTTCATAATATTGTCTAGAACCCTAAACCATTTTCCTGAGGATCGTTTTGATGTTCTTGTTTGCCGCTTCAACAAGGCCATTAGCTTTTGGCCGATAAGGGGTAGAATTACGATGCGTAATTTTAAATTGTTCACATATCTCTCTCATCAAGTGGCTGTTTAGATTTGCAGCATTGTCTGTAATGATAGTTTTAGGAATACCAAAGCGACAAATAATGTTGGAATGCACGAAGTCCACCACTACCTCTTGGTGACGACTTTGAAAGTGACTGCTTCAACCCACTTTGTGAAATAATCGATGGCAACCAAGATAAATCTGTGCTCATTTGAAGCTTTTGGCTCGATTGGCCCAATAACATCCATGCTCCTAGCAACGAACGACCAAGGCGTTGACATATGATATAGCTCTGAAGGCGATGCATGAATCAGGTCACCGTATATCTGGCACTGATGGCATTTCAAGAAGAAACTGAAACAATCTTTTTCCATGATCATCCAGTAATAACCTGCCTGGAGAATTTTCTTTGCAAGGACATACCCGTTCATGTGAGGCCCACATACTCCTGAATGCACTTCGTTCATGATCCTTTCGGCTTCTCGAGAATTTACGCACCTCAAAAGATTCAGATCTGGAGTTATTTTGTATAGGACTTCTCCACTCAGAAAGAAATTGCTTGCAAGCCTTCTAATGGTTCTCTTTTGATCTCCACTAGCCTGCTCGGGATATTCTTTTGTTTTCAAAAACCTTTTGATATCATGATACCATGGCTGAACATATGGCTCCATTTCGATTGCGTTACAATAACCATGTCTTTCTCGAACCTGGATTTCTAGCGGGTTAATATGAACATTAACCAGGTATGGCAATATTGAGGCCAAAGTAGCTAGTGCATCAGCTAACTCATTGTGAAATCGAGGGATCTACTTGAACTCGACGGACTTGAACTGTTTGCTGAGACCTTCCACATGTTGCCTATACGGGATGAGTTTGATTTCTCGAGTTTTCCACTCACCTTGGGCTTGCCGAATGATTAAATCAGAATCCCCCATGATTAATAACTCCTCTACATCCAGATCAATTGCCATGTTTATGCCCATGATGCAGGCTTCATGCTCGGCAGTGTTGTTTGTACGGAAGAAACAAAGCTGGGCGGTGGCCGGATAGTGCTGACCTGTGGGCGAAATCAAAATTGCTCCGATCTTGACGCCTTTTGCGTTTATAGCCCCATCAAAGAACATTTTCCAGGCATTGGTGTTCTCTAGAATTACTTCAACTGAGTTTACTTCCTCGTCCTGGAAGTAAGTGCTTAGGGGTTGGTTTTCATCATCGACTGGGTTCTCAGCTAGATGATCCCCCAAGGCTTGGGCTCTCATCGCTGTGCGAGTGATATAGACAATGTCAAACTCAGTGAGCAGGATCTGCCATTTTCCTAACCTTCTCGTGGGCATCGGCTTCTGGAATATATACTTCAAAAGATCCATTCTGGTTATGAGATATGTTGTGTAGGCCAACAAGTAATGGCTTAACTTTTGGGTGACCCAAGTTAGGGCGCAACAAGTTCTTTCCAACAAAGTGTACTTGGCTTCATAATTGGTGAACTTCTTGCTCAGATAATATATGGCTTTCTCTCTCTTCTCGGTTACATCGTGTTGCCCCCGGACACAACCGGAAGAATTTTCCAGGACTGTTAGATGTAAGAATAAAGGTCTTCCCGGCTCAAGCGAAACCAACACTGGCGGATTTGACAGGTATTCTTTGATTTTATCAAAAGCTTCTTGACACTCATCTGTCCATTTGATGGCAGCGTCTTTCTTCAACAGCTTCAATATGGGCTCACAAGTAGTAGTAAGCTGAGCGATGAACTTGCTGATGTAACTTGGCCTACTTGGCCTCCCTAGTAGACTCATGACCTCTTTCTTTCTCTTTGGAGGTGGCAGATCCCGAATAGACTTTATCTTTTTCGGATGTAATTCGATACCCCTCCGGCTAACTATAAAACCAAGAAGTTTCCCTGACGGAACTCCGAATGCACATTTAGCTGGGTTCAATTTCAAGTCATACTTGTGCAGACGCTCAAAGAATTTTCTTAGATCTCGCACATGGCCTTCTAGCATTCTGGATTTAATGATCACATCATCCACATATACCTCAATCTCCTGATGCATCATGCCATGGAAGATGGCAGTCACAGCTCTCATGTAGGTTACACCGATGTTTTTCAGACCAAATGGCATGACCCTGTAACAATAAGTACCCCAAGGTGTGGTGAAAGCAGTCTTTTCTACATCTTCTTCATCCATCAGAACCGGGTGATTCCCAGCATAACAATCCACGAAAGACTGTATCTCATGTTTAGCGCAATTGTCAACAAGAATATGGATATTTTGCAATGGAAAGTTGTCCTTGGGACTTGCCTTGTTCAAATCCCAGTAATCAACACACACTCGGGTTTTTCCATCTTTCTTTGGCACTGGAACCACATTAGCCAGCCATGTGGTGTATCAGACTACTCAGATCACACCAACTTTCAGTTTTTTGGTGACTTCTTCCTTGATCTTATCACTGATGTCAGTTTTGAACTTTCTTTGCTTCTGCTGGACGGGTGGATAACCGGGATAGGTAGGAAATTTATATACCACCAAATCAGCACTCTTGTCAGCCCTGACATATCATCATAAGACCATGGAAACATGTCTTTGAATTCAAACAAAAGTCTGATTAAGGAATCTCTAGTTCTTTCATCGGTGTGAATGCTTATCATGGTTTCTCGGATCTCTTCTGAACTGCCCAAATTAACTGGCTCGATTTCATTTAAGTTTGGCTTAGGCTTATTCTCAAATTGTTCCAATTCTTGATATATTTCCCTAAAAGCCTCATCTTTATCATATTCTGACTCTTGATTCATTATTTCAAAGTTAGACATCATTTTAGGATCTGAGCGTGAAGTATGCAAGCATGTCATGTTATTTCAGTGTGATTATTAGAATTGAAAAGAGAAAGATAAGAAAATATCAAAATCAGAACGAAAGAAAAGAGATAATCTTTGGACGATGAAATATTGATTCCAGTTCATTGAATTGAAATATATGAGGGTTTACATCAGAATTAAAGGACAATAAGTAAAACATTCGAGTTACACCCTGAAATAACTCGTAATGCAGAAGAGATGGCAAGACTGAACTATCGGGACTCCTTCTTGACAGGGAATGGGGTAGCCTTCCAGTTCTGGAGCTTGAAATCTGGCCCCATACACTGCACCTCGGCACTGCTCGTTCCTTCCCCTAGCTAGACTATGTGGGACTCATAGAGCATTTGTTTCAAGGCTTCACATATATCATCGATTTCTTCAACCGTGAAGGCCTCTTCTTCTTTCTCCGCATACTTCAGTTTGAAAAATGTTTCGGTGAGATGTGGAATGGGATAGGACAGGACCCACCCATTTTCTTTGCGTTTATCGGCCCATGTTCTGTCGGCCTCTGTAGCTCGAAAGCCCAAACCAAAACTCTTCTCATTGACGATTGGGGAGATGGGCTCAGTAATGCCCTGCAGAGATACTCCAAGCCCCCTTCTGGGCTTATACCCATTTTGAATCATTTGGGTGGCGACCATGATGGAAGAATTAGAAAGGCAAGGTTGAGGTGATGGAGCCCCTTCTTCAAATTGGTCAGCGACCATAATTTCAAAGGCTTGGTACACAATATGCTCACTGCCTTCCCTAGCTTCAAGACATGGGACTGAAGGGTATCGGTAGATGGATTTCTCATCTTCTCCATGGACAACAATCTCTTGATTATCATATTCAAACTTGACCATTTGGTGAAGAATAGAGGGAACAGCTCTGGCAGCATGAATCCATGGTCTACCTAGGAGGAAATTGTATGAGGTTTCCATATCCAAAACTTGGAAGGTCACCTCAAAATCAACGGGGCCAATAGTCAGAATCAGATCAATTTCCCTTATTGTTTCTCTCTTGACCCCATCAAAAGCTCGTACACAGACGTTGTTAGCCCAAATTATTTCTATGCTAATCTCCATTCTTTGGAGTACTGAGAGAGGGCAAATATCTACCCCGGACCCACCATCTAACATCACTCTTTTCACATAATAGCCCTCATATTTGACAGTCAGGTGGAGGGCTTTGTTGTGGGCAGCTCCCTCTGGGGGAAAATCATTGCGGCTGAAGGAAATCTTGTTGACCTAAAAAAATATTTCGGCCATTCTTTCCAATTGTTCGATAGAAGTATCAACCGAGACATATGCTTCATTTAATGTTTTGAGGAGCACTTTTTGGTGTTCATCCAAACTTAGCAGCAGGGATAAGAGTGAGACCTAGGAAGGAGTCTTCTGCATTTGGTCAACTATTGAGTATTATGAAGTTTTCATCTTTATAAAGAACTCTTCTGCTTCCTCATTGCTTACAGGATTCTTGGATGGCATCTGTTTATCCATGTTTTGTTTGGATTTCTTTAGCTCTTCTGGGGTATGGTACCTCCCAGATTGATTCATCTCATTCACTTCCCCTTAATTTCTTTCCCTTTGTATGTAACCACAGTTTTGTTGTTGTTCCAGGGGACTGCGGTAGGATTTTTCATAGGACTCCGCAACGCGGGACTGCTAACCACAGGCTCAGTTAGCCATGGTGAAATTACCGGCCCCCGCGCCACATACATCCCCTTTGGTACATAATCTTGGCACATTCAACATAGTTTTCCATTCATCAAATTTCTTGGGAGTGTTGAGGATAAGCTGTTCTTTTCTTGGGGCCTTAGGAACATAGAGAACCACGTTCTTGGCAGGTGCTAGCCTAGTTTTTGTTTCAACAGCTTGAGAAATCGGAGAAACTTTCTTTTCGGTTTCGGCCGGTTTACCGCCGCTTTAGGTCTTGCCTCTGAATTGGCGATGGCAACAATGGCCTTCAATGCCGAGCCAAACTCTTTGTTATCGCATATCATACCAATGACCGACCCATTATTGTGAGTAGGTAACGGATTGTTCGTCACATTAGGGATCACCTCGTCCCTCAACACAATTCTTTTTGCTTTGATCAGGCCTTCAACCGCCCTTTTAAGGGCCCAACAATCTTCTTTGTTATGGCCTTCCATTCCTATATGGAGTAAGATTCACCAATAGAGGTGAAATTGTGTTTCCTAGAAGGCTCACGAGGGCGTGGATTATGTTGGTGTGAATTGTTTGGTGGGCGAGGAATGTAAGGAACTTGGTAAGGATGATTGTTTCTGGGAGGTGGAGCTCGAGTTTGGTTATAATGCTACTGGGGCCGTGTGTAAGGTTGGGCATTCATCACCGCATAGTGAGGCGGTGCCACGATATAAGCTGTATCTTGATGTGGGTAATAGTGTTATGGGGTTCTCGGTGGCATATAAGAATGGTCAAGTGATCGGCGAGATCCCCTCGAAGCCATCATGGCTCCCTCCTCCCTCTTTTTGAGATTAGCCAAACCCCCTGAGCCATTCTGGATGGCTTGTGATGTAGCTTTCAAGGCGGCTTGGCTCAAAATCCGTCCCGTTTTCAGACAGTTCTCTACCATCTCCCCAATCTTGATAGCCTCAGCAAATGGCTTGCCCATAGCGGACATCATATTCTGGAAGTAATCAGCCTCTTGGGCCTGTAGGAAGACTGTAACCATTTCAGGTTTGTCTATCGGAGGTTTTACTCTGGTGGCTTGCTCACACCATTTGACAGCATACTCGCGGAAACTTTCCACTGTTTTCTTCTTCAAATAGGACAAGGAGTTTCTGTCGGGAGCGATGTCCATGCTATACTGGAATTGTCTGACAAAATCTCGGGCCAAATCGTCCCATATGTGCCAATGGGTGATTTCTTGATCCATGTACCTCTCGGAGGCGATTTCTGTCAAGCTTTCTTCGAAGTAGGCCATCAGAAGCTCTTCTTTTCTATCAGCCCCTCTCAGCTGATTGCAATATATCTTTAATTGGGCAATGGGGTCTCCGTGCCCATCATACGTTTCAAACTTCGGCATTTTGAAACCAGCAGGTAAATGAACAATGGGAAACATGCACAAACCCGAATAGGAAACACTTTTTGGGCCACTCAAGCCTTGCATATTTTTCAAGCTCTATTCCAAGCTTCTCATCTTCTGAGCCATTTCATCCTACTTGAGATTTTTAATTGTTCTTTCTTGCTCGAGTGGAGACTCATATTGTGGTTGTTGAGCATATGAATTCGGAGTGACATAAGTCATATCAGGTAGAAATTGCGGACCTAGACGGTGAATGTTGAGGGTTCAAAGCATGGCCTGGGCACAGTTGGTGGTGCCATGGTAAAAACCGGTGGTGCAGAGAATAATGTTGAAGGTGCCCTAAAAAATGATGCCAGGGGGCAAATCACAGAAGGCATACCGGTAGAGTTAGATGACATTGTAGGGTACCCCGTGGTTATAGGGATGTTGGTGGTTCCACTCGTCCTTGGGATCAGCTCGGGGAATCTAAGAATTGCACTTGGTGGTTCCTTACCATTAGACCAAGCATCTCACATTTCCAGCATGCGGAGACACGTCATCTTATTTTCTTCGACGGTCTCCGATTAAGGTTGTTAAATAGCCAGTTCAGGGCTATACTCAGGATTAATAATGCGGAGATTGCTTTCTGAGGCCATTGGAACCCTTCATTTGGATCTTGTAAAATAGGGGTGAGATGCCAGATTACCGACAGAATCAACCACCTGAATAGAACAATGCTTATTTGCACATACAACAACCTTGCCAGTTTTAAGACATTTAACAGATAAGGAATCACATATTAGGGATGCAATGCACCTGAACAGTTAAACGCTTCTTAAATATTTTTTTGCAACGACTGCGTGTTTCATCCCGACTTTCACTATCTCCTTTTCACTCTGCAATTCTTTTCTTTTTTTTCCACTCTCTTTTTCTCTTTTGTTTTTTCATTCCTGGTTTTCTCTTTTGTTTTTATCACACTTTTCTTCCTTTTCCTTTACTTATTGTCTCTTAATTTTTTCTCTTTTTTGTTGATTTTCATTCAGATTAATTATGGCTGCGATCCCATCTAATGGGGATTGCCTATGTATCATGACGCCACATGAATCAGACCATTACGTAGTTCAGGGGATTAAATGCAAAATGAAATCAAAGAAAATTTTGGGGTTTTTCAATATTTCATTAATGAAAATCTTTTTGGTTTTATCATTTCAAAGACTAGAAGATATTGATAACTAACTTAATAAAGAAAAATAACCGACTCAAAACAGAACAACAACAGACTCGACATGGATGAAATGACAAACAGACTCGATGCGAGAAAAAAGTAAAATACAGACTCAAAGACTGAACTATCAAAAACACAGATGGGCCTCAAATGTTATTCCGGGGGCTCGGGGGACATCAATCGGTCTTGGCGCGAGCTCGGTTGCGAGCTCTTCCTGAAAGAGTTCTAGGTCAGCCATGACCTGGCGAGCGAAAGATAGCACCGAGGCAAAGAAGATAGCTCGAGTCATACGCTCACACTTGTTGCATTTCATCGCAGTATACTCAGCTATTTCTTTGATTCTGAGTTTGATGGCAGCCTTCTCCTGGAGCAATCATCCAATTTGTTGCTCCCGGGCTTCAACTACCTGCATGGCCCTGTTGTTTCGATCTTGCAACCTCAGCACACTCTCTTCCAATTTGTTGATCAATGAATAACAGTGTTTTCTTTCCGTCTTGAAGTCTTTGACCTGGTGACCCATTTTATTTTCGAGAGTGACTAACTCTTTCCTCAGAATTTTGACTACTCTGTCGTAACTTTGCTTTGCCTGGCAAGCTAAACTTGTCTATTCTTCTGCATCTTTCTCCACCCTTGTCCGAGCTTTTTCTAAATATTTCTCGGTCTTGGTCAGGTCGGCCGCATAGTCATGCACTTTTCGCCTCAAGTTGCTCATGATTTTTTTTGTCCCTCTCACTTCTTACCGGCGTCTCGGCGGCTATCTTTAATTCTCGAAGCTGAGCTCGGAGGGCTTCGTTTTCCCGTGGCAACCTTTTCTTTTCTCCCTCATCTTTAGTGGCTTGCAACCCACTTTCAAATTTGATGGTTCTGACTTGATGTTCTAGTTTGCTGATGGTGGTCCAATATTCCTTCTATTTGGCTAACCAAGCCTACTACTCTTGCGCTGTATCAATAAATTCCTAGACATGGGACCTTTTAGTCGGCCTTTCAGATTCGTCATTTGTTGTGACTCTCTTTTCGTACCAAGCGACATACCTAGGTAGAACCTCGCCTTTAGATAAATCATGTACTTGGGTATTTGCCCCCAAATACAGGCACTGGCTCCAAATTTTGATGGACCACGTCTTCGAGAAATTGAGCATCAGAGCAATTTTCAACCATGTAAGTACTGAGGTCCACATCCTTGGGAACTGTCTGACGTCTTCCAAATTGTCGCAAAACCCGGTATGGGCATATGGCTGGATTCTACGGAGACCCATCAGAAGGAAGTAGGGACCAGCGGCCGGTATATGAACAATCTCATCGACATGAAGCCAGCTAATGTCCATTCTATCTTATCTATGGTCAAAGACTAAAGGTAGGTGATCCCATTTCTGACTCCCTCTGGTATTACAAATTCTGTCACTCGCGTACCAAACTCTTCGATGCAGTTTTTTCCTGTAGAATAGTAATTCATATATCGGGGACGGTGACAAAGGTGTTCAATCATCCACATTTGTAATAACAAATTGCACCCCTCAAAGTCTGACTTCAACCTTACAGGATGTGAGGGCTCGGAATATATTTGATATGATTATAGGTGCGAGGGTACTTTTGGTCTGAGTAGTCAAAACATGGACAACTCCGGCTATACGCAAGTCAATGTGCCCACCCTCCCTTAGAAACACCAAAAGGCCTAGAAATGCCACCATGAAAGCAAAACATCTATGCGTCTCCCACTTGGACCGGTTACATTTACTACAAAGTCCATTTTATGGGTCTTCGAATCCCCTTAGATGCCCATACTGCTGGTATACAAAGTGAAAAGTGCAAGCTCCACCTGCCAGACTTTCTATCTTGATTTGTCCATTTATTTTCAGTAAGTCTAGAAATTTGTGGGGAGTGACGGTCCTTAGAGACACCAGATACTTGTATCTTAATCCTTCCATACTTCCGACATAGCCTGCCATTTATTCCAGAGTGCATGTAAGCTCAAAATCTGAGAAGTGAAAAATATTGTGGGCTGGGTCCCAAAATAGCACTAGCGCCTCTATCAGATCACTTCTAGGCTGAATCTTTAATAGTCCGGTGAGCACCCCCAAGTATTGATTGACTCGCTCTCGTCCTTGTTTTCCCAAATCTTCCCACCACATGCGGAGTGTCAAAGGGATATGGTCCACAACCCTTACAGGTAAATTTTGAACATTGCTCATTCTATACATTTTTAAAAATGGGGTGACTTGGTTAAAAAAAATTTAAAAACTGACCACAAATTATTAATTTTGCAAAACCCAAGTTAAAACAAAATACAGCTACTTTTGCAAATACATTCCTTCAGTACTTCGGAAGGGAATATTTTAGGCTTCTGCTTGCTAAGTGGCCTAAAATTTGAAAACAAGATCATAGGTGGCTATTCTAGCAAAAAACGGCCTTCCGGCGTCCCGACAGGACATTTCTAGCTACTTGGACAAAAACGGCATAACCTGACTTTATTTACGACAATATTATGGCATTTTAGTTTTTGATTATTTTTTGCAAAAGAAGGGCCGAGCCCGATGAAGGTTGTATCTCACATCGAGAATCAAACTCGCGTAGTTCGGTAAGTTTTGACACAATAGGAAAAATATATGACTTTTGAAAATATCGACTTATTTTGAAATGACTTTTTCTTTTCTTTCTTTTAAAATTTCGGCAGAGTTTCGGGATTTTTCAATTACCTGAATTTTTTTAGAACCAGATAAATTTTCTCTCTCCTACCTCACTCTTGATCTTCTTTCCCTACTCTAGAAGCCGGTCAACATGCAAGCCGAAACAAAAAAATGCACAAGTAGCACATAAAATGCATCAGGATGGTTTTTTAATTTGGGTATACCTGTCCTAGACAGACCCAACCCCTGTGTTGAGTCCCCAAAGTCAAATGTACGTGATGCAAACAAACATTCCTACTATGGATTCGACATGAGGCTATATTATTCTGGGTTTGGATCCTGGGGTATGTTGTGTGTTGTTCTAGACCTGGCTTACCCGAGCGGGCAACTCGAGTAGGGAGGGGGGGAGGGAGAGAAGGGGAAATGTATCGGGAACCAAAAGGCTGTCCAACTTTGTAACTAATCCGATCCTCGTTCTAAATTAGGGATATGACACTCTAACAGAAAAGAAGCCACGTCAGCATGCGCTTCCCTAATGATTTAGCAGACTCCGAGAGAAGAAGGGTGGCGTAACAGTTTTATGTACAGTTCACGGCAATATCAAAGAGGTAAAGAGCGGCAATTAGCCCATTAGGCCCAAACACATAAAATCAGATAATAAAATTCTCTCTGTATAGGCAACGCGAGTGAACAGTACAACGTTAGAGCTAAAATGCTTGATTCTCCTCCGTCCAGCGGTGAAAAACCACCGGACCAGTCTAAAAAAAAGTGTCCTTCAATTGCGCACCACCCCAACAAACCTCATCACAAATCATCAACCCAGCTGCTACAGATTTGCAAGCGACTGTTGGGATCACTGTAGCAAAAAATTGCCTGGGAGCTCTTAACATTTCCTCACTCGATTTTGAGCAAAATCGAGCCATTCCAAGTATTGGAGATCTTTCTCCAAGGACTAGCAATATCCCCACCAAAATTTGGAAGCTTTCTCCACCGAAAATGGGAGTTCCGACCATCTGAACTGCCCGAAAATACACCAGCTGATCGAGCAAGGTGTTGCACTAAACAAATCTGCCCAAATCCAACGCAAATTGATTTCTGCTGTTCAGGAGATTGATTTCTGACCATCACACCAAATTACTATTGATCCAATTGTCACAATATTGCAAAAAAAAATTTCAACAATGTCGCGCCCACTAGGTGTCCGATAAAATACACAAGACTTGTCTGAGGCCCAATTGAGAGATCATGTTACTCCTCAACAATCTCTAGCTCATAAGGAAGTTAGTCGTCAATCAAAAATGCAAGAATCACCTCAAAAGTCTAATGATCATAGGCCTCCTCCTTTTACTGAAGCACAACTTATCGACAGTAATGGTCCAGTAATTCAGGTATCTCAAAAGGCAGCAAACCCCAACTCCAATGCTTCCACAAGTACCGGTAATACTGGCAATGTTGTTGCTCTCTTAGAAATAGATACACACACTAATGATCAAACTCAACCACCTCCCTCAGAAATTGAGGCTACCAATGATGCTATTCTGCTGTCATCTAGTATGGAAAACCAGACCAAGATACAGCCTTCAACATCAGCACAAGCTCCAGTTAAGATTTCCTCTAACTTTGACAAGCCAAAAAACTCCGAAAAAGGACCAAAGCCACCAATTAAAGATTCACTAGCCCCACCTAGTGCCACACCAGCAATTCAAGATACACCAACCACCACCAAGCCACCTCAACCAATCACCAGTAGCACAAAAGGTAAAACACAAACCAGTTCAAGTCCACCTCCCCCTACTGTCACTCAATCCTTTGTCACTAGACTAAGAGCCAGACATAAAGCTGAAATTGCTCTAGTACAATTCACTCCACCAGTCATTACCACAAAGCAAAGGAAACCTGCTGTGATTTTCAAAAGAGAAGACTGCATGATCAAATTTGCAGAAAGATGTAAGTTCACTGTGGTAGGAAAATTCCTCAACACCATGCCAAGAATGGAGGTGATTAGAAAGAGCTTCATAGCCTGAACTTAGAGGTGGTGTTAAAATAGCACACTTCAATGCTAGAACTGTTTACATTGATCTGGACAATGAATATGATCATGCTACAGTTTGGACTAAGTAGTACATGTACATCCAAGGACAACTGATGAAGTTGGAGGCGTGGAATTCTGCCTTTAAACCTAATGAAGACTCACCAATTGTACCTATATGGATTGTCATCCCAGAACTAACTTGGCACTTGTACTATATGGAGATCTTAACCCCACTGCTATCACCTATTGGCAAAGCTCTCTTCTTAGACCTTGCTTCTTTTCAAAAATCCAGAGGTAGTGTTGCCAAGGTTAAAATGCAGATGGACCTCACTAAAGATAGACCTACCCATGTATGGCTAGGCTATGATGAAGATGTGAATGGTGAGGGGCAATGGCTAGAGATCCAATATGATAATCTCCCTGAATACTGCATATACTGCAAACTTTAAGGTCATGCTATCCACACTTGTCAACCTAAATTGAAGAAAGAGGAACACCAGAGGAAAAAGGATGAAGCAGTAGCTGTCACCAACACTCCACAACTCTCCACTCAAAATTCCACCAAAGACAGTCAGGCAATAGGTCCTTAGAAGGTAAGAATTCAGAATCCTACACTACATGTAGCAGTAAAGGATCACAATGGCCAAGCAGCAGAGGAACCTCAGAGAAATGCAGAACATCAAACAGTAGGAGCCCGTCCTTCAAATGATGAATGGAAAACACAAAAGAAAAACACTTCAAAGGCACCTCCCAAACCAGCAAGAAGCAGCAACAAATTTACCTACCAAAGCATAATGTAGCACAACCTGCTGCTGCATCCACTCTGTCACTCAACAAGATCACACAACCAAGTACTAGCTCTACTCTTCATCAAGTTACCTCAGAATCAATGGCCCATACCAATACTTCTGGGGCTCAAAAACTTGTATCCCACCCCCACATCCACGATGTCAATTCTGATGTCAATGAAGTTACTGGAGGACTGGAGTTTTGTTAGGAGAAACCTAGATCAATATAGGTTGGGGCACCTTTTGGGGCTGGGATTACTCATGTTTTGCATGAGTGTGCAAATGCACAATTGACTGACCATAGGATGGACCAACCTCCCACATCTGTGCCTGTCCCAGTTGATAACACAGACATACACTCAGCTATTACAAGGAAAGAAGATGTTTGTGAGTTAAGCAGCTCAGATGAAGATCCACCAGATCAGCACAATGAAGTTACAAGGAGACTCATGAAAGGAAAAGCTCCTGCAGTAGCAGACTTCAGCATACAATTCCCAAAATCCAAAAATAAACCAAGCCAGAAGAAAAGAAAATCCATGAGAAAACAAAACACAGGGATCACCATTAATGAACCAACTGAAAGCCCCAAGATCTCACCTTTTCACCCCAAGGTCCAGTAGCACAACTACAAGGGAACCTTGAGATTGGCTCTGCTAAAAAGTCATTATTATACTAAGACACTGTGATTGATCCTTCTTTATCACAACATTTACTGGATGTTCAAGCCCATGAAGATAAAGAAGCGACTGCCTCTCTTCAGATTAAACAATCACAAGCCAATGCCTCTGTCCCATTGGAAGAATGCCCTATGAACAAGCACCCCCCAGAACTTGATGAATACAGGCCTATCCTCTCAGAAGATGAGATGAGTGGAAGAGTTGAGGAGGAAGGTGACCTTGGTGAAGCATCAGAGGATGAACAACACTGTGACCTCCTAGTGGATGCCATCAATGGAGAATACCAACAACATGATGTGATTAACAACCATGGTCTATCTCCTAGAGCCTATAATCTATCACGAAGGCTTACAAGCAGCAAAGCTGCAAGAAGCAACATTGCCCCACCAAAAAGCAAACCCCCCTCCCAGTTTTAATGATTAGCACACTCACTTGGAATATCAGAGGTATCAGAACCTCTGGAGCCATTGAGAAACTCAAAACATTAAAACACATCCACAAACTCTCCTTCATAGCTATGCTGGAACCTTTCCTAGATACCTCTCACATCAACCACTACAAAAACCAATTATCCATGCAGCATGCATCCTCAAACCAACAATAAGATATGGATCTTTTGGGATAAGGATTTCTCAGGTGTTGTTTTAGACCATGATGAACAACAGATCACAGTAGAACTTAGACATGTTGAGGCTGCTGACACTTTACACATCACTGTTATCTATGCCAAATGTAAGCCTGCACTAAGGAGATCACTATGGGATACTCTCAGATCCAAAGCTTTGAACTCTACTGTTCCATGGTGTGTTATTGGAGATTTCAATGTGATAGCATCAATTGAAGAAAAGATAGGTGGTATTTCTTATCAAATCAAACAAAAGTCTGGATTTCTTGAGCATGATTGAAGACTGTGGATTTACTGATCTAGGCTACTATGGACCTAAATATACCTGGTCTAATGGCAGAGGTCCTTGCTCAATTGTTTGGGAAAGACTGGATAGAGGCCTAGTCAATGACAATTGGCTTGCTACATATCCTGCTACCACCATTACTCATTTGGCTGCTATAGGATCAGATCATTCACCCCTTCTCATGGAATTGAATGTCAGACCAGACAATGCCACTAGATACTTCAAATTTCTGAATTTCTGGATTGAAAATGCTTCCTTCCTACCACTTGTTCAGGAAGTTTGGAATAGAAGTTACTGTGGAAATGCAATGTGGATATTTCACAAAAAAACCAAAGCACTCTGCACTGCTCTTTCCAAATGGTCAAGGCAAGAATATGGTGAAATTTTCCAAAAAGTAAAGGAATTTGAAGAAAAACTCAGAAAAGCAGAGGAAACTTGGGCACAATCTAATAAATAAACAGATAGAGCCACAACCCATGAACTCAAGGCTCAATATGTTATACATTTGAAGATTGAAGAAGCTGTGCTTAAACAGAAAACTCAGTTGCAATGGTTCAAAGAAGGAGATGCTAATTCCAAATAATTTCACAGCTTGATCAGAGGCAAGAGAAGGAAGCTTTATATCCATAAAATTATAAATGAGGATGATGATTGGATATATGGAGATGAAGCAATTGGTGAAGAAGCTTGTGATCACTTCCACAACCTATTCACTGATACCGGGGGAATAATTAGGGAAGACCTCTTATCCTGCATACCAACATTGATTACAGATTCAAACAATGGCACTATAAACAAAGAACCTACCATAGAAGAACTCAAAAACATTATTTTTTCAATGAATCCCACCAGTGTTGCTAGTCCTGATGGCCTTAATGGAAAATTCTTCCAACACTGTTGGGAAATCATTCAATATGATCTTTTCAATGTGATAAATGCTTTTTTCTGTAGTCAATCACTGCCCAGATATATGATAGGCATGTTTTGGTGTTACTTCCCAAGGTGGAATTCCCTAATACTCTACCTGAATTCAGACCAATCAGTTTGAGTAATTTCATCAATAAGATCATATCCAAGCTCATATGTTCCAGACTGGCAACCATCCTCCCTAGAATCATCTCTCCTAACCAAACTGGCTTTGTAAAGGGCAGAAGTATTGCTGAGAACATTATGCTTGCACAGGAGATTGTCCAAGGATTCAAAAAACCAAATGTAGGTGGAAATGTACTGATCAATCTGGATATGGCAAAAGCATATGATAGGGTTTCATGGTCTTTCACCTGCATCATGATGAGAAGGATGGTCTTCATCGAACAGTTCATTGAAATGGTATGGAGAACACTATCCAACAATTGGTATTCTGTAATTGTTAATGGCACAAGATATGGTTTTTTCCACTCAACAAGAGGCCGCAAACTAGGTGACCCACTATCTCCCTCATTATTCATATTAGGGGCTGAACTGCTTTCAAGAATGTTGAATAATCTCACACATGACCAGTTCTTCAATGGTTTCTATATGGAAAAAAGAGGACCTCAGATCACACACTTGAGCTTTGCTGATGATGTGATCATTTTCACATCTGGATGTAGGATATCACTGCAAAAAGTTATGAAAGTTCTTCATAATTATGAGCAGACATCTGGTCAACAAAAGAACAAAAACAAAAGTCAGTTTCTTCCTGCCCCTTCTGCTTTTCAGTACACAATCAAAAGAATTCAGCAGGTAACCGGTTTTACCAGAAAGGAATCCCCCATCACCTATTTAGGTTGTCCTCTCTACATTGGCAGGAAAAGAATTGTCCACTTTAACAGTCTCATCTCCAAAGTGGTCAGCAGGATCAGAGGTTGGCAAGTTAGATTGCTATCATATGGAGGCAGATTAACTTTGATCAAACATGTCCTTCAATCACTTCCTATACATCTTTTATCAGCTGTATCACCACCAAAGACTATCCTAAAGAAAATTGAAAAGATGGCTGCAAATTTCTTCCGAGGAATGAACAAAGAAAGAAACAAATACCACTGGGCTTCATGGCACAAACTGTCCTATCCTATGGAAGAAGGTGGTATAGGTTTAACATCCATATATGAAATTTGTAAAGCCATGGAATATAAACAGTGGTGGTGGTTTAGAACAAAACAAACCTTATGGAGCCAGTTTCTTCTTGCCAAATATTACAAAATATTACATCCTATATCCAAAAAATGGATTCTGGGCAATCCCAAGCATGGAGAAAGATAATGATCAACAAGAAAACAGCTAACAACCATATCTACTGGAGATTACATTCAGGGAACTGTAGCTTCTGGTGGGACAATTGGCCTGGCATTGGGCACTTAGCTAATTTCAAGCAAGATGGTGGTAGACCTGGCAACATCAAAGTTTCACAACTTTGGAATGATGGACAATGGGACATCCAGACACTAAACCAAATAGCACCCATGAACATGATACCACACATCATACAAACAAAGATTCATTACAATGCCCATCTCCCTGATAGAGTAGTATGGCAACATAATGCCTCAGGTGAATTTTCTTGTGCATCAGCATGGTCTGTCTTGAGAGAAAAGAAGCAGGTCCTTTTCACCAATAAAATGACTTGGCATAGGAAAATCCCCTTTAAATGGTCCTTTTGCTTATGGAGAGCTCTAAGAAATAAGCTGCTACAGATGATAGAGTACCTAAATTTGGATCTCCTACTGCTAACAAGTGTGTTTGCTGCATTAAACCAGGGGCTGAGATAGTAGATCACATTTTTAGCACTGGTCAGTTTGCCAGAGTCATCTGGAAACATTTCAATGCACCTGTGGGTATCCAAAGCTATATGCTACCCTTAAGAATGACATTAATAAAATGGTGGATCCAAAAAAGGGACAATGAAGCACAAAAGCTGGTTTTAGACAGAATGCTAATTATAATCTTTTGGAACCTCTAGAAAAACAGATGTGCTGCTAAATATGGGGAAAAATCATAATCTGTAACAAGAGTATTATACTCCATCACCTCTGATCTTATACTATTGCTCAAAGCATCTTATGGAAATATCAAATGGCCATTTAATTGGTCTGAGATATGCCTTGCCATAGAGCTACTGAAACACCATACCACTGTACAGCAGGTCACTTGGCTTAAATCACTCATGGGATTTGTTAAAGTGAATACTGATGGCAGTGCTCTGAGCAATCCTGGGAAAATTGGGGCTGGAATCATTATTAGAGATCATGAAGGAAAATTCATCCATGCAATCTCAAGCCCTTGGGAGAAGGTACCAATAACCTAGCAGAAATTGAAGCAGCCTACATTGGTATTAAGTGGTGTATTGAGAATGGCTACACTAAAATTCATCTGGAAACTGACTCTCAAATGCTCATTTAGTGGCTAACTGGCAAAGCTGTCTCACCATGGATCTTATGCATACTGATACAGAAGATCACCACTTTGAAACAACAATGTGATGATTTGTAATACTCACATGACTTTAGAGAAGCTAACTGTCCAGCTGATGCCCTCTCAAAATTGAGTCATGCTCTAAGCTCAATGACATATTACAATAGTCAATTGGACCTGCCTGCACAAATAAGAGGGCAGATATACCTTGACTTCAAAGCCAAACCAGCTCTCAGACATAGGAGATCTAAAAAGATCAACTTTCCACCACAATTGCTCTCTACCAATTTTGATGGATATGAATAGTAAGAGCATGTGCAAGAAATCAATACCTGCAATTCAAATCACCATCTCCCAGGAACACAGAAACATCAACAAAGAAAGTATCAATCAGGAACACTCATGGAACAGAGCAATCTTATACTCTGTACTAACACTGTTTATGCTTTTGCAGGTGCTCTATCCTCATAATCTAATCAATACTTTGCTGACTCTCCAATGCGAGGAGAGAGCCTTCAGACACATCCTACTGGAGATCCAGTAAATTGATGATATAGATAGCAAGGAAAAGAAAACCAACTCACTGCACCAAACAACAGCCCACCACAACTCTACTCACCAATACCTCTTTCCCAACAACTCCTGCTACCATCAAAGATGCCCAACAACCCCCCTCCCCCGACTAACACATATATACACCCCAACACCATCCAGAAAATACCTCAACTGATGCCCACAAGGAAGCACACACAGTTCACAAAATCATACTAACTGATGCCCCAATCACAACCAGCCAACACAGAGACCAATACCCCTTTTTTACTAACCTGTTTGCAGTATATTGCAGGTAAGCATGATTGGTCCAGTCCACTGATGCACCAATTGATACTCCAGCAGTAGGAAAAAAATTGTCACAGCACCAGCAGCCCCAGAAATCAGAAACAGAAGTCCAAGAAAGAAAACAAAACCACCACCGCTACCACTGAAACCAACATCCCTACTAACACTGCAGGTAATCAGGATTGGTCTAGTATATTGATGCAGGCGCAATGTGTGGTATTAGCACTTTTAGTGCTCATCCTATTGCACCTGCAACAATCTTCTTGGATCTTCCTCATTACCCTTCACCATATTATCACTACAACTTCACAACTGCAGCAACTGTGCAAGATCATCATGATATCCAGCCACTATAGCAGCCATTTTAGAGAGAGAAAGATTTACCAAATACCTCAAACATCACATACAGATACAACCACATATCACACAATCACACAGAAGAGCCCACAACATAGACAGTCATCAGCTCAACAGACAATGCAAGTCATATACCATATAACCAGTCCTAACAGTGTTAGCAATTTGGATTGGACCAGGATAGTACTGCAAGGGCAGTGTGTGGTATTAGCACTATCAGTGCTCATTCCACTGCAACTGCAGATACTATCCTGGACCAATTTCCTTACCTTTACATATAGGATCCTCACAAGCTCACAACTGCAACAAATCTACATACACATTAAGCCAGCCACTCAATACTCCAGGTTATTGCCACAAATTGCAATGTGTGGTATCAGCACTCCTAGTGCTCATTCTATTGCAATTGCAGCAATCATCATGGCCCCTCCCTCATACCATTTATCACTGGATGAACACAATGCAGTACCTCCATAAGCACCACACAGCTAACACACAGCCCCACAGCAGTAGCAGGAGCAGCAACAGCAGCAACAGCAGCAAGATGGACAACCACTCATCACCTCAGCAGAGATTACAAGTCACAGAAACACAGCAGAAGCTACAAGCTACAGAAACACAAGATACAAGAACTCAGCAGAAGCAGCACACAAATACATATGAAGAACCTAGGGAATGCAGCAGTCTCAGAAGCACACCAACTAAGCCAGTCATATTTTTATTGAAGCAGAAGGAGCTACATCCATTAGACATCACATTTAGTACACAAGATTACCCCATCAACCATTACACCTACAATAGGATTATACATAACCATACAGAAATAGCAAGCCAAAATCTCAGTCACCACCTCAGCAGCATTCACCATTGCAGCAGCAGACATCAACAACAGTCACCACTGCAGGAAGACCTTAGGGAAACAAACTTACCTTACATGCATTTCCTGTTCATCAGACCTCATCAACAGAACACTCATCATCATACTATCCACAACACTCACTGGAAGGTGAAGCACCTCTACAAGCACCAGACAGGTAACACACAGCCTCACAACAGCAGCAACAGCTACAACAACAACAG
This sequence comes from Nicotiana obtusifolia, assembly GCA_002018475.1. NCBI lineage: Eukaryota > Viridiplantae > Streptophyta > Magnoliopsida > Solanales > Solanaceae > Nicotiana > Nicotiana obtusifolia. The sequence continues at coordinate 20,297 of MCJB01032579.1, read as the reverse complement.
CAGCAGCAGCAATAGCAAGATAGACAGATACTCATCACCTCAGCAATAGCTACAAGTCATAAAAGCACAACAACAAGCTACAAGCTACAACAACACAAAAAACAGGAACTCAGCACAAGCAACACAGATACACATGAGGACTCTAGGGAATGCAACAACCTTAGAAGCTACCACCATTGCAGCAGCAGATATCAGCAGCAACCTCCAGTGCTGGAAGAACTTAAGGGCACAAACCTACCTTACCTGCAATGGTCGTCTGCTAGACTCTATCAGTAGAACACTGCTCAGCATACTACTAACAACACTCATTGGAAGATGAAGGCAATTCAACTCTCTATCATATGCACCGGACAATGCCAGTACTACTATCCAGCCACATGGCACCTTTTTGCTAGCCATATTCAATTCTGCTTTCTTTGCTATCAATGCTAAAGCAAAGTTGAAGATGGCTATTACTTGTTATCTGACACACTACCTAGAAGTTTCCCATCTTTTGTTAGAAACAGATCCTATTGCACATGGAGGATACTATTTCAACCCACTTACTTAGTAGTTTTAGGAACATATGTACTTTTTTGTATAGTTGACCTAGATTCACTTCATACTGTTTTTGTACATATGATTGTCTATCGATGCTATAAGATAGACAATCATTGCATCATCATAGGTCTAACTTATCATAGCTGTTCAAGCATACTTGGTCGTCATGCTTTGATGACCAAGAATGTACACATACTTTTCTGGGAGGTAAGGTTTATGTCCCCCTCCATTATTGTACTTTATGTTGTATTTATGAAAATCAATCCTGGGCAACCTACCAAGTGGAGCTTAAAAAAAGAAAGATAATAAACAAAAGCCAAGCATAAAATTCATGTAAGCTCAAATTCTGAAACCTGAACCAACGATTCTAGGTTCGATCCCCAGCAGAGTCGCTAGAGCTGTCACACCTCCTTTTTTCGAAGAATTAGGGTATTTTTTTCAATTAAAGTGACATTATTCGAAATGTGATTATTTATTTAATCAGAGTCGCCACTTGAAATATTTATTATGGTGTCCTAATTCACCGGTTTATTTTAAAATCCCAAATCGAGGAAATTGACTCTATTTTACGGTCCGCGAAACATAGAATATCGCGTAAGGAATTCTGTTAACCCGGGAGAAGGTGTGAGGCACTCCCGAGTTCCTTTGTTTTAGCACGATCGCCCAACAATTAATAATTGGCCTAATTATCATAGTTATTACACGTTTGAAACCTATTGTGCATTTTGTCTTTTACCGCTTTTTAACTAAATATTTAAACCACTTTTTGTATTTATGGAGTTATTTTTAAACAAGTTCCAATGTCGTACGCTTGTCATTCTGTTACACATTGTAAACCGTGTCACGTGAAACGCATCCGCGATTTATAACATGTTTATTGTTATTATTTGAAGTTATGGTCAAGTCGCGTGAAACGCGCACTTGAATTGGGGTTATGTATCATGACTATGCCACATGATACCCATAGTCAAGATGATTTATTTGAACGCGCCTAAAGCATACTACGATATTTCTGAGTTTAAATATTTTCATAAGGTTTAAGATTACATGTGGAGGTCTAGAATTATGGAGTTATTTGTGGACAAAATCTGCAATTAGCTAAGTTAAATTCAAGCTATTGACGAGTTAACACTTCCCAGTCATTTAAATTCATTTATGGGTTGAACATATTTGGGACTACTCAATTTCAAAAGGAGGTAGTCAATAAATGATGAAAGAGAGATAAAAAATGAGGGAAAGTCGTAGTGAACTTCAAATTCTTTCAACTTGGGCCTAGAAAAAGGCCTTATGCAAAGTCACGGTCTCCTTAGCAATTAATTCGTCCAATTCCAATTCCAAAACAAATAACAGAAGTTAAAGTTGATCAATATTTGTATTCGAATTGCGCATGGTCAAGATTCACCAACTATATCAATTACACAAAATGAATTTTATGATTAACAAAACTTTCAACCATTTCCAAATTTCCATATTGACAGAACATTAACCGTAACACGAAAAATCAACTTTCGTACTTGCATTCGAATTGTATAAATAGGTAAAAAGCTCAAGTTTACAATTAAAGCCTCTCAATAATAATTCTTAATGAGAATACAGGGCATAATCATATTACAATAATAATTTTTAGAAGATATAGTTGATCCCAAATCATATTACATAATCAAAATCAAAGAAGAGTATCTTGGTGTAGCAATAGAACAATGAGAAACAACAGTAAGAACTATATCTAGAGTCCAGTAATGAAAGAAAATAGTAATGCTTCACAGCAATTCAACCAACAGTGTTTAAACAGACTAAGAAATGCTAAGCTAGGGAGAAACTAAATGCTTGCAGAATATCTCTTGCACTCCTATTTCCTTTTCCATCTTTTTTTTGTTGAAGTTTTCAGTATTTTCAAATCCTAAATGAAAATTTTGAGTTTTTAGACTCTTCTCTGTTTCTTTTGTGAAATTTTTAGATTCTTTTGCACGAGTGAGGATGAGTAGAGTATGAGAGGAAATATGGAGAAAAGATGCAGAATAAAATGTATTTTTCTCAAGAATTCAGCGATAAAAAAGATCCTCCAAATGAGAGTGTAAAATAAGTTTTTATGCAGAAAAAAGAGAGTTGTTTTTTGAGAATCTGTCAGTCCCGAAAAAATAGGAAAAAAACATCTTTTAAAAATGAATTGGACGGCTGTCCTTTTCAGATATTTTATCTTTATTTTTCAGCCACTTTAACTTCTGAAATTAATCCTTTTTTACCCCAAATTTGGCCTAATTCCTTTGTCCTATTGTATTTTAAGCCCTTCTACTCTGTTCTAAACCTTCTTAATAGCTAAAAATAATAATTCCCTAATTTTCTTATTTCTTTTAGCCCCTTGGTACCTCCAATAATTACAAACAACTATCACAAGAAACATAAAGGGATTGAAAATCATAGCAAAATAAGGAAAAGTCGAAATCAGGTGATTAACCTAATTTAAACATGTAATTAACGAATTAAGATCATTTATCCTCCAAAATTGCAATTAAACTGATTGTTATGCACCTGAACTATTAATCTACCACGAAATTAATGATTTTTAAACCCTAAATAATCTAAAACATGCTAAGCATATGGAAGAATACACTAACAATCAACTATTGATGCAACATTAAACAAACCACTATCAATTTAAATGACGATTTAGCAGATTCAACTAGGTATTAATCAAAGCTAACTAAAACATGCTCTTAATTAACCTAAAACTAATCTACAACATTTAATGCAATCAAACAACAATTAACAATCGACCTCAATTAAATGATTTAGCTAGGTGCAATCTGAGAATAAGTGAGAAATAAAAAGAAGTATACCTATCAAGCTATCACTGTCAGCAATAGGTATGGAGAGAATCTGGACGGATCCTAATCGAAATGACGAACGCGATTTCGACAATAATTGTCCATTTGACTGGATTTGGAACGGACCTTGGTGGCTTCGAAATGAGCCGAAAATCACATAAATCGATTACGCTCATCAAAAGCGATTGATTCACGTGAGTTTGAGCCAAAACGAATCGATAATTATTGAAAAAATCAGAAAAGGGACGAACTTAGGATTTCTAGAAAGTCATATCTAAGGTCCAATGAGCTATGGAGTTTTTTTTAAGGGGAAATGGGTTAGATATTAGAAATGAGGAGCTAGGCCGCCAGCGGAGATGGGTATGGTGGTGAGAGGCGACTAGGGTTTGATAATGAGAGAGATGAGAGAATAGGAGGGGTCCTTAGGGTCTTGGGGTCCGATTTAGATAGTTATAAGGGAGATGAAGGGCTAGTTTCGGACCGTTTGATTGACTGAGATGAAGGGCCAAGATCATCTGTGGCCAAAACGGCGTCGTTTGGTCGTTTAAAGAGCTGGACCGAATTCATGTGGGAACTGGGCTTTGCTTTGAAGATAGATGGGCTGTTTGGCTTGTTTGGCCCAATTACGGGAACAAAACACATGACCTTCTGATTTAGCCAAATTCCCATTTAAATCCGATTTTTGCACAATTAGCCAATCTAAATTAACACTCTAATTCAAAACCACTTTTTGCAGAATTAAGCTAAATCTCTATTTTACCAGACAATTCACCAATTGTTTAACTAATAATGACTAATTATTAAATTAACAATGACTAATGTATTGATATATATTTTTTGTATTTTAGCTGTTTATAAATGCAATTAACAAGTAGTTTAAAGGCTAACAATGCAATTAAAACCTAAAAATGTACCTCATGAACAAATAAAATATTTTTGGCATTTATCATGATTTAAAGTGCTTCTAAATATGCGTAAAAATGCAAAAAAAATGTAAAACAAATTAACTATGCTTAAAGAAAAATTCCTACAATTCTATTACAACTATTTTGAAATATTTTTAGGAGTGATTTGGCATTAAGGGAAAAATTACGTGCTCACAGTGCTAAGGCCAGGTTTTCGAGGTGAGAATAGCGAGTGTCCGCTCCTGACAGTATTTTACTAACATAATAAATGAGAAATTACGTACCTTCTTCCTCTCGGACTAAAACGCCACTTATCGCTACTTCCGAAACCGCTAGGTAGATTAACAAATGCTCGCCTTCCCCTGGTTTTGATAGTAATGAGGGAATTGATAAGTACCTTTTTAGGTTTTTCAAGGCCTGTTGGCATTCCAGAGTCCATTCAAATTATTCTTCTTTTTCAAAATTGAAAAAAAGTGATGGCACTTTTAAGAGGATCTCGAGATGAATTTGCTTAGAGACACTAATCTTTTGGTCAGCCATTGTACTTCCTTCAAACTTTTCAGTTGGTCTAGAATGTTCTTGATAGCTTTGATCTTATCGGGATTTACTTCGAATACCTCCTTGCGAGACCAGGAACCCCAAGAATTTAATGGAACCAACCCCGAACGTGCATTTCTCCGGGTTGAGTTTCATGTTATGCTTCCTCAGGATGTTGAAAGTCTCTTAGAGGTGCTTCAAATGACCCATGCATTCAATGACTTGACGAACATGTTATCAATTTATACCTTTATTGTTTTGCCTATCTCATTTTCAAACATTTTGTTAACGAGCCTCTGGTAAGTGGCTCCGACATTCTTAAGCCCAAATGGCATCACATTATAGCAATATGTGCCAAAGTTTGTTATGAAAGAAGTTTTTTCCTGATCCTTCGGGTTCATCTTGATTTGATTGTACCTGGAGAAAGCTATCCAGGAAACTCATTAACTCGTGTCTGGCTGTAGCATCTATCATTTGATCAATGTTTGGCGATGAGAACGAGTCTTTGGGGCACGCCTTATTGAAATCCTTATAGCCTACGCATTCTAAACTTGTTATTCTTTTTTGGCACTACAACTACGTTGGCTAACCATTCTAGATACTTTACCTCCCAGAATAAACCAATGTTGAGTAATCAGGCTATCTCTTCTTTAACAAACCTGTTCCTGATCTCAGCTATCAGGCGTTTCTTTTGCCTTACCATTGGGAAATTTGTGTACAGACTTAGCTTGTGAACGGCTACCTCTAATGGAATACTTGTCATATCTGAGTGCGACCATGCAAAGCAGTCTGCGTTATCTTTAAGAAAATTAAAAAACCCTAACCTGAGCTCGGGATTTAATCTTGTCCTCAGGTGAAACTTCCTCTCCAGAAATTCTTCGAATAAGGCCACTTGATCAAATTCCTCTACGGTCACTTGGTCGCATCTGTCTCCTCCGGTGCCTGAAAATATGTTGGAACCTCATAGGATTCTGATAACTCTTCACTCTTATCATCTTCATTCGGATAGGTAGAAGGAATCGGTTCCTGTAATTGCTATTTGTTGGACTCTTTCCCTTTGCTACTGGAAACAGTTACCGCATTCTCTCCCTTGCTGCAGTTGATCTCCTCTTACTTGCTTGATTCCTTCCATGGTTGGAAATTTTAACAATTAATGATATGTTGAGGTCACAACATTCATCTCGTGTATCCACGGCCTTTCGAGGATTATATTGTAACCAATATCGCCATCTACCATTTCGAATAGAGTGGTTTAGATCAATCCTTCGGCGTTTATGGGCAGCAAATTCTCTCCTCAGGTTGTCACACTTATCAAGTTGAATCTGTACGACCCAAATTCCTTCCGTAGGATGTTGTGATGACACCTAGTCTTAGGGATTAGGTAAGCCTAATATTAACTGAAATGATAACAATCTTTAACTAATATATGACAACAAGAAATATAAAATCTCTATACAATTGTTAATCCCAAAACCGGATAGTACAAATCATAAGCTCTACTGAGTTTTGCTAAAAAGCCTACAAATACAACTATTTTGAAATAGAGATAAAACCGTGCAGAATACAAAATCAAAAGGTGGCTCTGAAGCCTGTGAACGTAGCAACGGGTTTTACCCTGAGTCTTCCCAGAAAGATTCGTACAACTAGCTACGATCGACTGACTCCGAAAATACCTGGATCTGCAAAAAAATATGCAGACGCATAGTATGAGTACACCACAGCTATACCCAGTAAGTATCAAGATTAATCTAAGTGGAGTAGTGACGAGGGACGGTCAAGACACCTATTGGTCTGAATAACCTGGACAAGTATAGGTACAGAACTAACAGAGTACGATATCTCTATAAACTATGCATAAGGATAACAATAATACGGTACTTGCAAAAGGAAATAGAAGCAATAATTAGCAGCGGAACACAACAAGTAATAACATAGTGGAGCAAGCTGAACATAGTTAGAATCCGGTGAAACAAATAAAAGAAAGACAAGTAGCAACTCGATAAGAACAACCGCCATCATGCCAGGTTTATCCAAATATCTCCACGAGGTACCAAACCTCAATATATTCACAAAACACAGGTCCCAATTCGTGAACCCTAAACACTTGGCATCTTGTGCCCTCATTTCAACTAGTAATCGCACGGATGATGCACATGCCAGTAAAAACATTCTCACATAGGAGGCAAATAGACGAGGGAGTATAGCAATGATCAATAACAACATGATCCATCTTCTTAGACCGACAGGGGTGATTAACTACGTGTATGCTTGTGCAAATGTCCTACACAGTTCAGGCCAACTAGTAAGAGTAGAAAAAAATAAACAGCACGTAAGAATGATTCCCACATTTTGCACAAGGAAAATCTCACACAGGTTAGGCACGCCACTACACAGATATAAAAAATAACAATGCTTCCAGGCCATCACAAGTCATCACAATCAATCCCTAACATAGCCCACCTTGTCTCTCCACGTGCACAATAATAAAGTAAATGTCCGCTTTGTCTCATCACACGCGCATAGTAATGTGTCCACCTTGTCTTGCCACATGCACAACACACAGATATATCCCTCCTTGTCACGCCACACGTGCGTAATCAATAGTAACAATAGCACGGCAGAAACCTCGTGCAAGCACCTGAACAAATTCTCCCAACAATATCACGTGCCAACAACACAACAACACTATAGAATGGCCTTCACAACATGTGCCCATATTCCACAATATTTCCTCTAGGCGGTTTAAATACCACAACTGTGCATAGCCTTCGGATCACCAAACTGAGTACAACAGCAACAACAACAACAATACACGAGAATATGACAAGTAAATCAACTTAAGAGCTTTAGAACGCAAAGGAACGGTAGGACTAGCTCACAAAGAATAAACACAATTGAGAATACTAGTCACAATAAGAATAGCTCAACAAGGGAGAATTAATATGTAACAATAACTTCACAAGGTACAATTCGACAACAAGGGAGACAACATGAGTCATTATTTCAAATAAGGATGAGGCAACTATGATAAAGGATAACTAACTTCTTTTAGGTTTGAGCAAATTACGGAAACAATACAGCAACTTAATTAAGGATAAGCAACAGAAAAGATAGCATGGTAATTGAAGAGGCAACAACTTCAGTTAAGGCACACGAGAGTCAAATAGGCAATAAGGGTGGAGCATGAAGCAATTAATTCCAATTAAAACACGTTGAGGTAAAACTAGTAAATGGGAAACTTATCATAACAAAACAACTTCATATCTAATGAACATAAGAACCTAAGAGCCCTAGAAGGTTAACTTTCCACAAATAAGCCCGAGCACGTACTTGTCACCTCGCGTACACAGACTTCACATGGCACAATTAGCACCAAAGACTCAAATCCTAAGGGATAGTTCCCCCTCACGAAGTTAGGCAAGATACTATCTCAAAGAAAATAGACCGCCACTCTAAAATGAACCTCTCGAGTGAACTAACCTCTGGACGGTTCAAATCTAGCCAAAATAACTTCAAAGCACAAATAAAACTCATAAGAAACTATTCCGGATAATAAAGCTTCTATCTTTATCAAAAACTAAAAATCAATCCAAAAGTCGACCCCTGGGCCCGCACCTCAAAACCCGACAAATTTCACAGAAACCCGAACACCCGTTCCGATACGAGTTCAACCAGACTAAAATTATCAAATTCCGATACCAATTCGTCCCTCAAATCATCATTTTACACTTTGAAAGTTTTCTTCAAAAAATCCCCATTTTCCTAAACTCAAAACACTCATTCAATAATAAAAATAAAGATAGGATCATGGAATAAAAGAAATTCTAGGTGAAGAACACTTTCCCAATTGATTTACTTGAAAAACCCACAAAGAATTGCTCAAAACCGAGCTCTAGAACTCCAAAAAATGATAAAAAAGGCTAACCCTCAGAATAGAGTATTTTTATATTCTGCCCAGGTGTTTGTACATCGTGATCGCGGAATAACTAATGCGACCATGAAGAAGAAAATGGCTATTGCCCCAAAATGCACTACGCGATCGCGTACAGACGAATGCGATTGCGAAGAGGGAAAAATTTTGAAGCCAAGGACTGCACTACGCGACCGCGTGAGATCGCATGCGATCGCAAAGGAGAAGGGGAAATCACCAGCTTGGCTATGCAAACGCGCACAGTGAGGTGCGAACGCGGAGAAAGCTGTTGCACACGTACGCGATCGCGGACAGGTACATGCGAACGAAAAGAACAAATATTCCTTCCTCCAAAATTACACTACGCAAACGCGGAGGAATTGATGAGAACGCGATGAAGGCACACCAGATGACAGAACCAGCTCTTCCAAATATGAGGAAATGGTCCAAAGCTCGTCCGAAACTCACTCGAGCCCCTCGGGACCCTGTCCGAACATACCAACCAGTCCTATAACACGACATGGACCTACTCGAGGTGTCAAATCACATCAAACAACGTCGGAACTACGAATCACAACATGAATCGGACTCATGAACTTTCAAATCTTCCAACTTCTAAAACTCGCGCCGAAACCTATCAAATCAACCCGTAATGACGTCAAATTTTGCAGGCAAGTCCAAAATAACATAACGGAGCTGTTCCAACTCTCGAAATCACACTCCAACCCCGATATCAACAAAGTCAACTCTTGTCAAACCTCTTAACCTTTCAAACTTCAACTTTTACAACTTTTGCGAAACGCTTCAAATCACCCTACGGACTTCCAAATCCAAATTCGGACGCATGCCTAAGCCCAAAATCACCATACGAAGCTGCTCAAGACCTTAAGCCACCGAACGGGATGTTAATTCTCAAAATGACCTGCCGGGTCATTACAGAATCTAGATAAGAGTTTTGTTGTCGGAATGATGCTTCTGGTCAACTTTACTTGCTCCAGCACTCTCCATTAGATGATGTTGGATGAACTTTCTGTGTCAACCAAAACACGTTTAATTTTGAAATCTAAGACATTGAGAGAGATTAGCAAAGCGTCATTGTGTGGTAGGAGATGTCCGTGAGCGTCTTCCTCCTGTGAAGGTGATATCATCTTCTACGACTTCCTAGAGTCTCTTGTTATGAGTCACCGATATCTTTGTTTTCTTGGCTGCTGAGAAGGTTACACTGTTGACTTCATTTCATCCAAAAATCATGTTGATAGTCAATCGAGGGGAGCCTTCTGCCACCTTCGAAGGCTCTGCATTATCCCTGCTTCGGCTATAGTTATTCTTGGCTCGATCACTTAAAAATTTCCTAAGGTGGCCATTCTTCAACATTGTCACACCTCCTCTCGAAGATGTCAGCAGTCCAGTTCTATGGCTAAGAGTCCCATGGTATTCACACAATAAATTGGATCCCTCTTCCTAGGAACAGACCGGATTTGCTTTGGGAACTATGCTTTTTTAATATTCCTCATCGCGGACACCAACTCTATTAAACTGATGTTAAAGTTGTAATCTGATAACCTAGGATACGTAGAGGCTTAGGACCTCGGCATTTCCTTATCCTGTAACAGTGTGTTGCTCCGCCCATGGTCGATTCTCCTATCAGGAGAAAACTTATCCGATGACCGAAATCCTTTTGCTGCTACGACCTTCAGCTCTTTCATATGGCAGAAAACGACCTCTAGAGGATCGCCAGTCCGCATCAAACTCACTTTTAAACTTGTCCTGGCTATTGTCTCGATCACGTCTCTTTGTTGATACCGGGAACCCGAGATGATTGTCTTCTATCCTTATTTTGACTCATAAAGGTTATGTACATCCGCCAATGTGGTTGCTTGGAACTCAAGAAGGATTTTCTTCATCTTTTGGGAGGCTTCAGAGCTTTGTGGATTCAAACCTTTTGTGGTACAACTGGTAGCAGCATCCTCTCTTTCTGGAACCGGATCACAAATTCTTGCAGCAGTTCAGACTCGCCTTGCGCAATCCTGAATATGTCCACCTTTCTAGCTTGAACCTTCCTTTCTCCCGTATGGGCCTTAATGAATGAATCTGCAAGCATCTCAAAAGGTTAAATTGAATGCTCGAGTAAGAGAGAATACCATGTCAGAGCCCCCTTTCTGAGGGTTTCACCATACTTCTTCAGCAAGACCGACTCGATCTCATATTGAGCAAAATTGCTCCCTTCCACAGTCATGGTGTAGGTACTGATGTGCTCCTGCGGAAGTTCCATTGTATTTTGGTATGTATGGCATCTTGAATCTCTTTGGAATTAACTCTGGTGCTATGCTCGGTTTAAACGACAATTGCGTATATTTTTTCGAAGCTGGGCCTTTTAGTACGGGTGGTGCACTTGGAATCTGATCCATTTGAGCGTGAAACTCTTTCGCATTTTGATCTATTCGTTCGTTTATTTCCCTCATAAACCTCATGAGCTCGATTTTGAAGGGACCATTCCCGTTGTTATTCCTGAATCCGCTACCGGTCCCTTGGATTTCGTCGAAGCCGACTTCACCCCTTGGAGTATTGTTATCGATCCTCTGAGCCGTTTGGTTTACAGGAACATTGGAAGGAACCGGGCCCCTTCCATTCGCGTTGTTAGAGGCGCATAACAATGCTTGTTTTAACTCCGTTACCACCCGATCCTACTTTGAGAGGTGTTTCGTGATTGCTTTCCGTTGTTCTCTCAGGATTTTAACTGTTTCCATGACCTGCTCCTCCTTCGCATCATCGAGAGTTGGTTCCCGCACATGCCAAGGATATTGGCCATCTCGAACCGGGGTTGTCTCATCCCCTTCATTGCGAGTCTTACTGAATGAGTCATCATGTTGGGACAATTCTTCGTGCCCCTCCATGTTTTATGTGATGTTGACATCGTTAACTACCATATCTTTTTTTTTTTACTAAGGAAAGAATCAAAACAAGTTAGCAATAAACGCAAGGACCAAAGCAATTACGCAATTGTCTAAGCCCCACGGTGGGCGCTAAACTATTTACCCGCAAAATAGTACAGTAAAGTTTGTTACGTGATTTATAGACAAGCGAATTGATTTGATCCAAAAAATAATAAAGAGATAAGAATAGAATTGAGATTGAACTGAAGAAGATGACAAGCCTGACTCCGAACCCAGCGTCTGCGAGAGCACAAATAGAAATAACGACAAAATAAAAGAGAGTTGTTAATTTTAGAGCAAAATAGTAAAGTATAGCCTTTTTTGTATAGAATGTTTTTCTATCCTTACAATGGTTGCTGAGCCTGCTATTTATAGCTCTACCTAGGGAAACAAGATCCTAGGATCAAGCTCTTCTTAAATGATAGTAAAAGAATCATTAATGAACGTATAATGACAGACCATGGATGCTAATAATCTCTATAACGGTTGCTAATTTAATTCTAATGAATATCCCCTCATTGACTTTTGTCCGATGGAAAACCCTTGACCTTCTCCCGTCGGTTACGCTACCCGATAATGATTACATTTGTTGTGTCCGGTATTTTTCGTTCTCTAACTTGTCCTTTCCCTATCTTCGATTCCACGTGTCTCGTTACCATTCGATTATCCATTATAAACTAAATTTTACCCTATACAAGGAGTAATACTTATTATTTTCTACAATCGCTACCATCATGTCGAGAAAAGAAAATAAATGAAATATGATAAGGGCTAAATACTTATACGTTCATGATGTTTTCATCAAATTAATAAATTTGATTTAAACACCTATAATTCAACATGAGAACATAAAAATTTAACTGTTGTTAAGTGAAAAATATGTATATAAATGATGTGTGTGTTGCATTCCCTAATTTAGTGTAAATACCAGATTAATATTTTTTTGGTCGACAAAAAAGGGCAAAAATTCCAACATTCAGACAGACTTGGAAGGCCCAATTTCACGTGGGTAGTTGACGGTTTGACGCAACTTGACCAACACTGGCTAGGACTACTTGAAACATTTACTAGGACTACGGAGAACTGAAGTTTATTATTTAGTTATAGCACTAGCAACGTACCCTATTATTTCTACTCCCTATTGCTCTGTAATACGAGTTCCACAATTTCATTGCCAGAAATGTTCTAAACTGTTGATTTTCCATACAATTATGATCTCCATCCTTCACTTCTTAATTCTTATTTTATGCATAAAAAAACATAGACAAATATGTATAGAGAAACATAAAAATGAAGAAATAGCAGCAGATTAGAATAATTTGGCCTCTGCTCAGTAGCTCCGTTGACCGACTCTGACTCTGTACAACCCCGTGGAGTTCTTTACCGTCCGATTCATCGGTACGATATTCTCTCAACTCTTGTTCTTCATCGACAATTCTGATCGTTCTTCGCCGGTGGGGTATTGAAGGCATTGTTATCGAGAAGCTCTGATCCTTTGAGAACGTACTCTTGGCCATGTGCTGGGTATATAATGTCATGCTCCTCCAAATCGTGCTACACGGATCCATGATCCTGTAGCTCGTACATGACCCAAAAAAGCAAGAATAAATACAGCTCCATGGATAAATAAGTAGGTGATTGACAAAACTAAATTGATAAAAGCAAAGAAATTAAGCTTTCGGCACACCATGAATACATATCGGCCATGCCTTTTCATTTGATTTTCTCAAGTTAAGGCAATGTGCGAGAAATTAATTTCAATAAACGCTTTCGCTTTGTAATATTGACTTCCTGCTAAGAATTAAAATTTATGCTTTCAAAATTATGATTGAAATATGTAAAAGCTTTTGCTTCTTATCTTAGTTTATTTTATGAAAGCAATGGTATAAGCGGTAAGTAACTTATGGCCGGAAGCCGTATGCTTCATTGCTTAAAGGGTTTTTGACTTTTGTTGTTTCTTCTAAGTTGCCGTATAATTGAATTTACTTATATGAAAAAAATTATGATTATGAGGTTATGAATGGCAGCCTTTCGGATTAGTGCTTACAGTAGAATCTTTATTAAGTCTAAATTAGACTTATTATGTGGCATGTTCCCTTGAGTGTCTGATTTAGTCAAATCTTTTCAAAGTTATTTGATATTGACTCAATTTTTTTTCCCAATGATATTTTGAGCTAACTTTTCAGCAACTAAGCTAAACATATCTAGTTACATAGAATTGGCTATAACGTATTAATGTTCGAATCTTTAAAGGTGTTTGGTTCATAATTCGGCCATCATGTGATAAAGTTTTCTCTTAATATTGTGTGATGATTAACCGTACCTCCTATACTCTGCAATAACGAAAGGTACTAACTGATGTACGTGGTTTTAAAGCTATATAGAATATTTTAAAATATTTATATGCATAAAATTTTTTGATATTTATTTTATGTGTGTATTTATGTTTATATAATTTGTTAGTCGTCAAAGTGGTTAAATTAGTATGTTTATAAAAAAATATGCATACATAAAATTATAGTTTATCCATGAAATTAGTAAAATGCCTATAATTAAAAGTAAATGAATAAGTTAATTTACACTATTGCTAGAACTTAAGGATTTACCCAAAAGTAGATCAATTATTCTATGAATAGTGAATATCATGAGGTAAATTGATATTCTTTAGTCAAATATATATTGTTTGTCCAAAGATGTCATATATGTTTGGTTAAAAATATTTAATTGCCTATTAAAGATTGAATGGCATTTACATTATGATAGTGTGTCGTAATACTTACCCAAAAGGAGAATTGCGATATACTTTTATTGTTTTACTGAATCCATATTGATTTGTGAGCATGTATTATTTATTTCGCAGCTATTCCTCTTCATTCGCATGCTTCGTCTGTTACTGTGCTCAATGAATTGAACTTCTTTGAATGGTATGAACAAGTCCAGTTCCACTTAGGTGTGATGGATCTTGACTTGGCTCTACTAAATAATAAGCCTGCTGCCATTACTGATTCGAGAATTGCGTATGAGAAGTCTTTTACGAAAGCATGGGAATTCTCTAACAGGCTGAGCCTTATGTTTATGCGAATAATTATTGCCAACAACATTAAGAGTAATATTCCACAAATAGAAAGTGCCAGGGAATACCTGAAGTTTGTGGAAGAACGTTTTTGTTCTGCAGATAAGTCTCTCGCACGTACACTAATTGCCGAATTGACAACCATGAAGTTTGATGGGTAGCGCAGTATACAAAATCATATCATTGAGATGACTAAGCTTGCAGCAAGACTTCAGACCTTGGGGATGAACGTGGATGACTCCTTCTTGGTTCAGTTTATTCTGAACTCATTGCCTTCTGAGTATGGACCTTTTCAAATTAACTATTAAGGATAAGTGAAATGTTAATGAATTATACAGTATGCTTACTTAGAAGGAGTCAAGACTTAAAAAAATAAGGGAGTCATTCAATTAACCTCATGGGTCAAGGAGCTGGTAAAGGACTTAAAGTGAAAGCCAACAAGTTTAAGAAAAAGAAAGCACCCGCTAAAGCTTCACAAGATGCTAAAAAGGAACATAAGTGTGACGACCCGGTAAATCGTCTCAGGGGTTACTGCTCCGTCTCCCCCAATTTCTGTATCATTATGCCTTGTTATCCGTGTTTTAGGTAATTAAGTTGAGTAAGTTGCATTCAGAGTGAAATCGGCAATAAATGAGACCCTTAGTCTCTTTTAAGAAGGCTTAAAATGTGAAAGTCAACTGGATGTTGACTTATGAGTTAGAAGGCTCGGATGTGAATTCCGATGATTCAGTTAGTTTCAGGAGAGGATTTATGACTTAGGAGAGTGATCGAAATTAGTTTTGGAGGTTCCGTGTAGAATTAGGCTTGAATTGGTGAAGTTAGAATTTTGGCGATTTCCGGTTGATAGGCAAGATTTTGATCCGAGGGTCGGAATGGAATTACGAAAGTTGCTGTAGCTTCGGTATGTGAATTGGGACTTGTGTGTAAAATTTCAGGTCATTCGGACGTGGTTTGGTTGGGTTTAGATCAAAAGAGCGATTTAGTAGATTTTGAAATCCTTAGGCTTGAATCCGATGCGAATTTGATGTTGTGATGCTGATTTGAGCGTTCCGAAGGTTGGAACAAGTTTAAATAACGTTATAGGATATGTTGGTGTGTTTAGTTGAGGTTCCAGAGATCTCGGGTGAGTTTTGGGTGGTTAAACGGACTAATACATCGTTAGAAGGGGAAAGTAGCAGAAAAACCAGGTGTCGAGAATGCGGTTCGCATTTCACATATGCGGACCGCATATCTCTCAAAGAGATCGCAAACAGAGATAGGAAGCAGAACAAAATATAATGTTAAAAATGCGGTCAGAATGCGAACCGCAAACCTGAAATGCGGACCGCATATTTGACCGTGGAGATCGCAAACTGAAACAGAAAATTGGACAAAAATCTACGTCAGGAATGCGACGAGAATGCGAACTGCAAACAGGAAATACGAACCGCAAACCTTGCTTGTGTTGATTTCGCGGTGAAGGCTAGGGCCATTTTTGCGACGGCTACGTCAAATATGCGAACCGCATACCTGTTATGCGACAGGTATGCGATCCGCATATACGACCTGACAGGGGTGTTTAACCTCGATTTCTGGCCACTATATAAATAGAACCCGGTACTCCTTCGCCATGCAAAACCCATTTCCGTTACCCACGAAGAGAAACACCATAGAATCACAACAAATCAACCTCAAAACTACATCTAAAGGAGATTTTCTTGGATAAATTCAAAAAAAGAGGAGTTTTGGTCACCTCAAGCATACTTGGGGCCGTAGAACTAGGATTGAAGCAAGTTTTGAAGAAATTCTTGGAGGGTTTTTAAGGGAAACATCGGGGTAAAGTATTCCTAACTCAATTTTGAGATATTTACCTAAGATTATAGCTGTTTTAGCACTTTTACTGGTGATTTAAATTGGGAAAATTGTGGAAGACCCTAAGCTTGGACTTTGAGACTTAGAGGTCGAGCCTATGTCGGAATTTAATAAATCTTGTATGGTTGAAATCATGAGGAGATAAGGAACCCGTTGAGGTGATAATTACTGAATTTCGAGAAGTGGGCCCGGGGCTCGAGTTTTCTAATTTCGGGATTTCTTGGTGTTTTTCGGTTCATTTTGCTTGGGCTTTGTTCCCACAACATATTCTGATGTAATTGTTCTGAATTTGGACAGATTCGATGCACGTGGAGGCCAATTCAAAGGGCAAGGGCGTCGCGGGCTAAGGATTTAGCCGATTTGGGGTGAGTAATGATTGTAAATGATGTCCTGAGGGTTTGAAACCCCGAATTTTCACATCGTAGTGCTATACTATGTCGTTTACTACTGGGGATTGTGACTTGGTCCATCCCGATTGAGATTTTACTACGTGATTGATTGAAACTTATTGATATCATCATATTTGGGCATCTCGCCGGTTATGTGAACCCTTCAGGGGTATTATTTGGCATCTCGCCGGTTATGTGAACCCTTCAGGGGTATTATTTGGAATCTCGCCGGTCATGTGAACCCTTCAGGGGTATTTGTTACTGAATTGATTCATTTCATAAACTCAATTTTGAAAATTAAATGACTTGCATATGATATGTTGGATCGGGTGACATGCCGTCATGAGATATTGCGCTACTGAACCTCCCACAGTAAGCGCCGGGTACCCAGGGAACGGGTGGCACGTCGCCACGATAGTCATGACTTGCATTGCATTGCATTGCATTTTTGGTTGTGTTGGTGTTGTTTCCATTTACTTCATGTTATCTATTTGAGATGTTACATATTTTTACTGTTCCATCATGGATTGCTCTAAGTCTTATGTGTTTTCTTACTTTCAGTCATTATTTATATGTATTACTCACTGAGTTGGAAGTACTCACATTACTCCCTGCACCATGCGTGCAGATTCAGGCGTTACCGGTTCCGCTCTGGGGTATTGACTAAGAGCGGTGATTCGGAGATTACGAGGTAGCTGTTGGCGTCCGCAGCCCCGTATCTCTTTATATTGTTATTTCCACTTTCTTCAAACAATTGTGCTAAGACATTGTAATAGTAATATTATTATTAGGATTTTCATTAGTTGCTCATGACTTTGTGACACCCCGGTTCGGGCTGTAGTCGGGATGGTTCACTGTATTTTGCCGCAAATTGCTATTATTAAACCGTACTTATATTATTTTTGTATTGTTTAGCTGTTTGAATGAAGTTTTGTTGAATTGGCTGGCCTTGTCTTCATGAGAGGCGCCATCACGATCATGGTTGGGATTTTGGGTCGTGACAGCTTGGTATCAGAGCCTAGGTTACATAGGTCTCACAAGTCATGAGTGGGTTTAGTATAGTCTTGCGGATCGGTACGGAGACGTCTGTACTTATCTTCGAGAGGCTGCAGAACCTTTTTAGGAAAATTTCCATATTCTTGAAATTCTTGTCGTGCAAACTTTTGGGTCCGGGCACTAAAACTTCTGCTATCCTGTTCTCGCACAGATGGTGAGGCCGCGGACTACCGGACGAGGTGGGCGACCACCAGTACCACCCACTGAGGCCACCAGAGGCCGTGGACGCGGTCGTGGTCGTGGTAGAGGCAGAGCGGCGAGGGCAGCATCTGTTGACCCCCCAGCTGCTCCAGCTCAGGAACAAGCTCCAGCAGCACCAGTTCAGGCACCAGCTGTGCCTACCGCTATTCCAGGTCTTCAGAAGACCTTGGCTCAGATATTATCTGTTTGTACTGGCCTGGCTCAAGCGGTTTCAGCCACCACAGCCGCAACTACTTCACAGGCCGGGGGAGGCAATCAGACTCAAGTTGCCCGTACGCCTGAGCAGGTAGTGCAGGGACTTCAGATGCCGGGGGCACCTCCAGCCCAGCCAGTTGCACCAGCTCAGGAATTCATAGTGCCAGCTATGCCAGATGATGAACAACGTCGTCTTGAGAGGTTTGGCAGACTCAAGCCTCCGTCATTCAGTGGTGCTGAGGGCGAGGATGCCCAGGGTTTTCTTGATAAGTGTCAGCGAATGCTCCGGACAGTCGGGATTCTTGAGTCCAGTGGTGTGGCATTTACCACCTTTCAGTTTACGGGAGCTGCCTGTAATTGGTGGGAGGCGTATGAGAGGTGTAGGCTGGTTGATGCAGCGCCCCTTACTTGGCAGCAGTTCTCCGCTCTTTTCTTGGAGAAGTATGTGCCGCAGTCCGCAGAGAGGAGCTGCGTAGACAGTTCGAATGGTTGCTACAAGGGGATATGACTGTGTTGCAATATGAGTCTAAATTTACTGAGTCGGCTCGACATGCGGTATGGATGGTTCCAACTGATCGTGAAAGGATCAGGAGGTTTGTGGATGGCCTTAACTATAATCTCCGTATTTTTATGACCAGGGAGAGAGTATTGGGTGCTACTTTCGAAGAAGTAGTGGACATAGCTCGCGAGATTAAGACGGTTCACCGTCAGGAGCGAGAGTAGAGGAAGGCTAAGAGGCCTCGAGGATTGGGTAATTACAGCGGTACTCCATCGAGAGGCCAGTTCCAGCAAGGTAGAGGTCGTTCCTTCAAGCCTGCTCAATCAGTCCGCCCAGGGTATAGTGGGGCATCTGCAGGTCGTGGCTATCATGGATTGCAGCAGGGCCAGTCATCACTTAGCGCCCTTCCAGCTCATGCTCCGTCAGCCCAGGGTCCTTCTAGGCCGATTGCATTTGCTAGTGCACCAGTGAACTGTTATGAGTGTGGTGAGATGGGCCACAAACGGAGGCATTATCCTCGTCGTGGTGCTAGATCGTCCCAACAGGGGGGTCAACCATCGACTTCTGATCCAGTTACTTTACCACCCGCCTAGCTAGTTAGGGGTGAAGGTCAGGCAACCAGAGGTCGCCCAGAGGGGGAGGTCGAGCAGGCGATGGCCAGGCTCGATTCTATGCTATTCCAGGCAGGACAGATGCCAGTGCTTCTGATGCCGTTATTACAGGTATTGTTTCAGTCTGTCATAAAGATGCCTCTGTATTATTTGGTCCTGGTTCCAGTTATTTGTACGTTTCCTCATACTTTGCTCATTATTTGAGTACGCCCCGGGAGTTTCTTGCTTTACCTGTTCATGTGTCTACCTCGGTGGGCTATATTGCTATTGTAGACCGTGTGTATCGGTCGTGTGTAGTAAATATTGGGGGTCTGGAGACCCGAGTGGATCTATTGCTACTAAGCATGGTAGATTTTTATGTCATCTTGGGCATGGATTGGCTATCTCCATGTCGTGCTATTTTAGACTGTCATGCTAAGACGGTTACTTTGGCTATGCCAGGTGTGCCGCGGATCGAGTGGCGTGGCGTGACTAATTATATTCCAGATAGGGTGATATCATACTTGAAAGCCAGCATATGGTTGGGAAGGGTTGCCTTGCTTACCTAACGTTGGTAAGGGATGTTGGAGCTGAGACTCCAAGCATCGATTCTGTTCCTGTTGTGCGGGAATTTCCCGATGTATTTCCTGTAGACCTGCCGGGCATGCCGTCGGACAGGGATATTGATTTTGGTATCGACTTGGTGCCGGGCACCCAGCGTATTTCCATTCCGCCGTATCGTATGGCACCAGCAGAGTTGAAAGAATTAAAGGAGCAACTTCAGGAACTCCTA
>MCJB01032568.1:86065-151183 GCA_002018475.1 Nicotiana obtusifolia | reverse complement strand
GGCCGACTTTCTACTCAAGGCATCGGCCACCACATTGGCCTTTCCCGGGTGGTATAAGATAGTGACATCATAGTCCTTTAGCAACTCCAACCACCTCCTTTGCCACAAATTTAACTCCTGTTGCTTGAACAGATATTGAAGACTCTTATGATCCGTGAAAACCTCACATGGCACGCCATATAAGTAATGCCTCCAGATCTTCAAGGCGTGAATTATGGCTGCCAATTCAAAATCATGCACCGGATAGTTCTTCTCATGAATCTTCAACTGCCGCGAAGCATAGGCAATGACCTTGTCCTCTTGCATTAACACTGCACCAAGCCCAACACGAGAGACATCACAATAAATTGTGTAAGGCCCTGAGCCTATGGGCAAAACTAACACTGGTGCCGTGGTCAGAGCTGTCTTGAGCTTCTAAAAGCTCGCCTCACACTCATCCGACCACCTGAACTGGGCACCTTTCTAGGTCAACTTGGTCATCAGGGCTGCAATAGATGAAAATCCCTCCACGAATCGACGATAGTATCCTGCCAGTCCCAGGAAACTCCGGATCTCTGTAACTGACGCCGGCCTAGGCCAGTTCTTCATTGCCTCAATCTTTTTTGGATCAACCTGAATACCTTCTGCCGATACAATATGACCCAGAAATGTAACCGAACTCAACCAGAATTCACACTTTGAAAACTTAGCATACAACTGACTATCCCTCAGAGTCTGAAGAACCACTCTGAGATGCTGTGCATGCTCCTCCTGGCTGCGGGAATATACTAGGATGCCGTCGATGAACACTTTCACGAACGAATCCAGGTAAGGTCTGAACACTCGGTTCACCAAGTCCATAAAAGCTGCTGGGGCATTTGTCAACCCGAAGGACATCACCAAGAATTCATAATGCCCGTACCGAGTGCAGAAAGTTGTCTTAGGGACATCAGATGCCCTAATCTTCAACTGATAATAGCCAGACCTCAAATCAATCTTTGAAAATACCCTGGCACCCTGGAGCTGATCAAACAAATCATCGATCCTGGGCAATGGGTACTTATTTTTTATTGTAACCTTGTTCAATTGCCGGTAACCAATGCACATTCTCATTGATCCGTCCTTCTTTTTAACAAACAACACCGGCGCACCCCAAGGTAAAACACTTGGTCTAATGAAACCCTTCTCGAGCAAGTCTTGCAACTGCTCTTTCAATTCTTTTAACTCTGGCAGGGCCATGCGATATGGCGCAATACATATGGGTTGGGTGACCGGAGCCACGTCAATGCAAAAGTCAATATCCCTGTCAGGTGGCATCCCCGGCAGGTCGGAAGGGAAAACCTCGGGAAACTCACGAACCACGGGCATAGATTCAATAGATAGGACCTCAGTACTGGAATCACGAACATGAGCCAGATAAGCCAAACACCGCTTCTCGACCATACGTCGAGCCTTCATATAAGAGATAATGCTAAGGGTGGAATGACCAGGAGTCCCCTTCCACTCCAAACGGGCATACCCGGTAACGCAAAGGTCACAGTCTTGGCATGGCAGTCCAGGATGGCGTGGTAAGGTGACAACCAGTCCATCCCAATATGACACCAAAATCAACCATGTCTAAAAGCAATAGGTCTACACGGGTCTCAAGACCCCCAATCACTACAACACAAGAACGATGGACTCGATCTACCACAATGGAATCACTCACCGGAGTAGACACATAACATCGGGGCTGAGCCCCAACACCCTGAGCCACATCTCTAGGACGGCCTGCTGCTGGCTGGCCCCCACCTCTGCCGACCTGAGCTCCACCTCCAGTACCCCTACCTCTACTCTAGCACCTCTACCCCTACCTCTAGCTAGCTGGGCGGGCTGCGGGGCATCTGGTGCCTATGTCATAACACGGGAATCCTGGTGTGGAGAGTTGCTTCAAGCACGACAGCAATACCTAGCAATGTGCCTCGGGTCACCACACATGTAACAAGCTCTAGGCTGCCGACTCTGGAATCTCTATAGCGGTTGTGCACTGATAAACTGCTGATCGGAATACTGCATCTGAGAACCGCGGTTACCTGAAGCACTGTGAGAAGCCTGGAAAGCTGACTGAAAGGGCCTAGGAGGATGGCCTCTACCATATGAATCTCTGCTTCCAGAACCATCTCGACTCTGCGGGCCACATTGACCGCCTCCTGGAAGGTAATCTCATACCAGTCTCTCATAGCCATCTGAAGGCGAATCGCCTGAATGAGACCGTCAATAAATCTCCTCACCCTCTCCCTCTCTGTAGGAAGTATGATGAGAGCATGCAGAGCCAAATCGATGAACCTGGACTCATACTGGGTAACTGTCATGGACCCCTGTTGAAGGCGCTCGAGCTGCCTCCGATAAGCCTCTCTCTGAGTGACGGGGAGAAACTTCTCCAGGAACAACTCTGTAAACTACTCCCAAGTCAAAGATGGCAAACCGGCTGGCCTAGTCAAGCAATAATCCCTCCACCAAGTCTTGGCGGATCCAGACAGGCGAAATGCTTCAAAGTCTACCCCGTTGGCCTCAACTATACCCATATTCCTGAGGACCTCGTGGCAGCTGTATAGAAAGTCCTGGGGATCCTCCGAAGAAGCACCGCTGAAGGTTGTAGTGAAGAGCTTGGTGAACCTATCCAATCTCCACAAAGCATCAGCAGACATGGCCGCCCCATTGCCGGCCTGAGCTACTGCTCCCGACTAGACTGTCACAGCTGGCTGAATTGCTGGAACCTGGCCTGGGGAGCTACTTGCTCCGAAGTACGAGTAGCGGTAGTCTGAGCCCCTTCTCCAGCCTGAGGAGTGGCTGGTGCTGCAGGAAGTATGCCCGCTCTAGTAACATTCTCCATGATGCCCACCAACCGGACCAGAGCGTCCTGAAGGACTAGGGTACCAATAAACCCCTCGGGGACCTGAGCTGGGCCCACCGGAACCGCTGGGGCTGGAACCTCCTCGTCAAGATCATTCTGAGGTTCTGCCACTGGCGCTGCTGCAGGAGGCTGAGTCCTGCCCCTGCCTCGACCCCTAGCACGACCTCGGCCTCGCCCTCTGCCCCGCGTGGTAGCTGTTGCTGGGGGCTCGGGCTACGGAGCGGCAGATGAGGAAGCGTGTGTTCTCGCTATCTGCAAAAGAACAGAGTAGGAATCCAATTAGCATTTGAGAGGCAAGCCGCACGACAAGAATGAACAAACGTGAAATTTTTTTTCCTAACGCTGTAGCCTCTAGGGGATAAATACAGACATCTCCGTACTGATCCCTCAAACTCTACCGAGTTTGTCTGTGAACTGTGAGGCCTATGTAACCTAGGGCTCTAATACCAACCTGCCACGACCCGGATTTCCCACCCTCGGGAGTCGTGATGGCACCTACTAGTGAAAGCTAGGCAAGCCAGTGAACCGGGCTAACTACCACATTTCTATTTATGAATTTGTTACATCACAAATGCATCAATTGAAAAACAGTAATTCAACAAGCGAAATAAACGCACAGTTAATACTTTACACAACTATCTCCGATAAACTATCCACAACGGTCTACCCAAGATCTGGTGTCATAGTTTCACAGACTATTTAAGAGTACTACAAACAGGGTCTGAAGAATATAACAAAATACTGTGTCTGGACTACATAGAAGAAACAGTTACAAGAAATGGACAGGGGACTCCAAGAGCCGTGGACGTCTGCAGAACTACCTTGGGGTCGCCTGAAAATCAAAGGCTGGAAGCTCCCGACTGTTCGAAGCCTGCGACACTGGGATCTGCACAAAAGAGTGCAGAGTGTAGTATTAGCACAACCGACCCCATGTGCTGGTAAGTGCTGGGCCTAACCTCGGCGAGGTAGTGACGAGGCTAGGACCAGACTGCAGATAAACCTGTGCAGTTATAAGCATATATGTGTCTACAACAGAAGATAGAAATACAAAAACAACTTAAACAGGGAAAAGAAAGCATACATCAGAACGGCAGACAAATAAGGCAAAAGGAATTACCAAAGAGTAAGAAAGAAAACTACAATTCAGCTTTTAACACAAATGAAATGGAATACAATCCACCCTTTTTCCTCCAGTAACCTCTTGTTGCAGGCGTGCAACCCGTTCCCACTTACAGTAACCTCTTGTGGCAAGCGTGTCACCCGCTCCACCATACATCACATCTCGTGGCAGGCGTGCCAGCCGCTCCCACTTACAGTAACCTCTTGTTGCAGGCGTGCAACCTGCTCCCACTTTCATAATATCTCGTGGCAGGCGTGCCACCCACTCCCACTTACAATATATATACTGTGGTAGGCGTACCACCCGCTCCCACTTTCATAATATCTCGTGGCAGGCGTGCCACCCGCTCCCACTTCCATCATCACAACAATCACAAGAAATCCCTGCAAGGGAACAAATCAACATAACAACTTCCCAGCAAGGGAACGAATAACAGCAACCAATCATCCTGGCCAGGGGGAAATTCAGCTATAACCAAACCAAACTTGACTCTTAGTTAGCTCAATCAATGTCAGTGCTCAATTGCAGTCAACATCCTGCAACTAACCTCCCAACCCAATTATCATTTCATTAACTCTGGACACGAATTTAGTAATGTGACACTGGACCCTTTAAACTTCTAACGAACTCCTAAAACACTACCCACAATTTGACACTGGACCCCTTCGATTCCTAACAAATTCTTACTCAGCTAGTCTAGTTAACCATCATCTTTAAGCTGAATAGAAGAAAGCTAGAACCGTAACCAAGGAACAACTAGAATGAAGCAACTTTGTGGTAGGCGTACCACCCGCTCCCACTTTCATAATATCTTGTGGCAGGCGTGCCAACCGCTCCCACATGCAACACATCATACCAAATCAAGGATAGAATTCAACAATTCGAAACAATAGTCACACAAAGGTTATCCTTACACGACCCACGGTCAAGCATGACACCAACGTATAGACACTCGTCACCATGCCTATACGTTGTTCTCAACAAGGAGCAATTAAACAAACAAGACACGATTTTTAATCCCTCAAGCTAAGGTTAGAACGAACACTTACCTTGCCTTGCAAGAGCTTTCCTAGACTTCCAACAATTCTTCGAGCCCGACCTTTTATGAATACTCACAAACTTTGGGCGAACTCAATCGAGGCTAACGGGCTGCAACTTGGTAGGGTGCCTTGACCCAGCTGAAATCTTGGTGAAATTTGCAGCAATTTGAGCTGGGTCTTGGGGTTAGAGAGTGGGGTTTCATTGTATTAGATGACGGGGTTGTTTTCAAGGTGATTTGGAGGTTGATTTGCTGGGGTTTGAGGGTGTTTTGGTGAGTTTTTCTGAGGTGACTGACGAAATAAGGGGGTTTTTGCATGTTAGGGTTCCTAGTTCCTATTTATAGTGAGTCAAAATTCGGGATAAAATAAAAGTTCAGGTGTCTAGAATGCGATCGCATCCTGGTCACAAACTCAACATGCGGTCCGCATTTGGACCGCATTTCTGGCATGGCAGCTGGCCCAAAACTCTGCCTCATTCTGCGATCTCACTGTGGGATTTGTGGTCCGCATTTTAGAAATGCGTTCCGTATTTCTCACTGCATTTTCGACTCCAAACTTGCCCAGTTCTCTGTTCCACTCTGCGACGCAGGCAGCGTGATTTGCGGTCCGCATTCCTGAAATGCGGTCCGCATTTCAGATAGCATTTCTGACATGAACCTGCCCAGAAATCTGTCCAAGTATACGACACCCATGTAAGATATGCGGTCCGCAGGTTAGAAATGCGCATATCCTTCATTACTTGCCTTTTTCGAACTCTTTTCTTAATTATTTGGTTCATATACCTCATACCCCGCAGAAATGTTAGAATTGCATAATTACAAAGAGGAATTTGCGCTTAAAACAAGTCAAATCTAAACAATTAGTATCAAATGTGTTTCTACAGCATTTCGGGTCGTTACAATTAATCCTTTAAATAATTAAATACTTTGGAGTATCTTTTAGTCACTGAGAAAGGGTAGTTCGAAATAACCTAACCCCGAAACTACACGTGCCGATGTAGGAGTGATTGAGGGGTAATTCCCTCTACTAATATGATAAGATTGTTTCCCCTTATATGGGATGAGAATGATGTTTTGAGATATTTCCCCTCAAATGGGATTAGATTACTCCTAGCAAGATGTGATGTGTCGTCGACCTACATGGCATTGTGGTCAGACGGCTAAGCCGATCAGGCCGAGATCGGATGCCATGCTGCGCATATGGTGGTATTGTGAGTGGATGTCTCGGGGTGAGATGGCTTAGCCGATCGAGCTGAGATTGGCCTTCGTACTAAAAGCACGATGGTATATCGGTACTAACAATCTCCCGATATAAAAATATTGAAATTTACTTTTCTACTAAATTGACCTCTTGACACTATTTGAGGCTCTTATTGATTTCACGTTTCCTCCCCCCTTTAATGTTACTCATTCTATTGAAGGGTGTTAAGTTTTACCCTAGTGCTATTCCATATGTACTAACATCCCCTTTGTCGGGGTTTGCATCTCTTGTCCTTTGTGTATATTTTTTTGATTTCACGTTTGCATCTCTTGTCATATTCTATTGAAGGTGAGCCCCATTTCATTTCGGGGTTTGCATCTCTTGTCCTTTGTGTATATTTTTTTGAGGTATAGCCAGAGCCTTGTTGCCAACACCATCATGCTACTCTTTTGTATTTATTAGAGGCTCCATAAACATAGTGTGGGTGGTACCTTTGTTTTGGGAAGTCAAATTAGAAATGTTGTATTCATATCATATGCTTCCACTTCTAAGCTATGAACATGTAATGTAAAATTCTGAGGAAATCTTGAATGAAGTTCTAATGGTAATGAAATTTGGATTGTTCATGTATCCTTCTCATTGTCCATTTAATGAAATATACCTTCTCTTTATTCATGAGTGAGCCTGGGTAGAAGGCATTGTATAGGCTTGCTTGGCCAGGTTATGTCGACTGAGCGCCGGTCGCGTTCCCCGAGGTCGGGGCATGACAAGCTTGGCATCAGAGCCTAAGATTTTAAAGTGTTCTAGGGTGTCTCGGAGCCGTGTCTAGTAGAGTCCTTATCAGTGTGTTGTCGACCACATCTATAATTAGGAGGATACTTTGGCATTTAGGAATAATACCCTTCTTTGATGCTGTAGATCGTGCGATATAGCTGATTGTAAGGCTGTTCCTCCTCTAACTCGTGCAATTGCTCTAATTTTCTGTATATGGCGCCTAGGAAGAAAGCAAGAATTGGCCAAGGAGCCAATGCCACCGCCAGAGTGGTAGTTGATCCTATACCAAATTATGCGGGTCAGCAACCGAGGGGTGGGGATGTTCCCCCAACTACAACACCACCTTATTCTACTACTCCTGCTCCGACTCCACCAATCCCTACTCCTACTGAAGGTGCAGCTACTCCACCTCCAACCCCAGCTTTGGATCCCGGTGTTCCTGATGGGGATCTAGGGGAGCCATACAAATGTTGGCTCGGATAGTTGCTTCCCAAACCCAGATATCGAATGTTGCACCTACTTCTTCCAGCCAGCAAGGGGATTTTTCTAGTTCCAAGGTAAATATTTCTTTAGATGGATCATTCGATGTTTACAGGTACTGATCCTGAGGAGGACCCCAAGTACTTTATTGATGAGATGCATAAGACCCCCCCAAGTTATGCATGCTACTGAGATGGAGGGAGTGGATTTGGCCTCCTACCGCCTAAAAGAGGTGGCCTATTGTTGGTTTGAGATGTGGGAGGACTCCCGTGAGGAGGGGAGCCCTCCGGCAAGGTTTAATGAAATTGCCAATACCTTCATTGACCAGTCCTTGACTGCCAATACTAAGCGGCATGTGCCACCGAGTTTGAGAGGCTGAAGTAGGGTAACATGAGTATGTGGGAGTACCATATGAGGTTCGCGCGTCTGTCCAAGTGTCACGCCCCGAAATCGAGGAGAGCGACCGGCGCTCAACTGAATGAGCCTGGCCGAGCAAGCCTGTTAGATTTCCTTCTACCCAAACTCATCCATTTATAAAGAGGAGATGAACTCCATGAACCAAACATCAAAAATAATTTATTAACAACTCCCATTTCATATTCATTATAACCTTGTTTCATAGTTTCCAAAATATTACAAGTTTATAGTATAAATATGTCTACCAAATACCAACATTTTTAGTTCTATTTCCCATATCAAACACCATCCACAACCTGTCTACGAAGCCTCTAAGTACAATAGAAGAGTAATATGAAAATGCCGTCAACAAGGTCCCGACTGTACCTAAAAATACAAAGTATAACATCAAATGACATTAAGCCCGAAATAGAGTAGGACTCACCAAAACCTACTGCACCCAAGTTGCCCACTGATGAACCACCTGCACCCATTGAAGATGCAGCGCCCCCAGCAAAAGGGATGTTAGTACATATGGAATAGTACTAGTATATAAAACTATACACCCTCTTAATAGAATGAGCAACAGTAATCAGAGAAAGAAACATAGAATCAATGCGAAACTCAAATAGTAACAAAATGTCATATTAGGAGAAACGTAAATTTTAAGCCAGTTCAACATTTTGAGTGGAGACCTTTAGCACTGATATACCACCGTGTTTTACCACGGAGTTCGATTTCTACCCGATCGGCTAAGCTGTTTTACCACAATGCCGTGTGGGTCGACATGTCATCTTGCTAGTGACAATCTCATCCCATTCAAGGGGTAACATCTCAATGCATCATTATCATCCCATATAAGGGGGAACGATCTCATCACATTACCAATGGGATTTACCCCGCAATCACACCTACACCGGCACGTGTAGTTTTGGGGTTAGGATATATGACCTACCCTTCCTCGGTGACTAAAAGGTACTCCCAAAGCATTTTATATAAAAGGATTTACCACACAATTTCATATTCTTTACATGTCGTTCACCTCATCAGCACCATAGGCCATAATGCAATACAATTCTTGGCACTAGGCCGCACATCACATTTCAGCTCTCTCTACTTCCACTTCCAAATATTATTGTGCATAATTGACTGTAAAGCCTCTCAAAGCAAGACTTTAGACACGTATTTGAGCAATTTAGGGTCTTAAGTGCATGTGATTTCTTACACAATTTGACATGATAACTTTCATTATAAACACGTTTTTTAATCATAACACAATGTCACACATCCCACACTTAAACCACATTCTCTAAAGATAACTCAACATAAAAGAATCTTTGGAGTACATTTTGAATGCATATTTATTTTGGCACAAGACTTGTTCGAATTAATCAATTTATAATGAGCATCACGGGAACTTATAAGGATATAGTGGGGTTCAATCTAGGAGAAGAGTTTAGCCAACATACCTCACTGGAGCTTCCTTAAACTCTAAAATGTCCCGAAATTCTTAGCAACTTCGATCTAGTTTAGAAATAAAACAAATAGAACCAAAAATTAGGAAGATGACCATGGTTCTAGCTCATTTGAGCATTTTATAAAACACTATGTGTGCATTAAGGTTACAAGGTCCTCCTATGGTGGATTCCATCATCCCACCACCTATTATCTACCATTGTTAGCTCAACAATCTTCCTACACCCCTTGATAACACATGCATGCAAAATGAACAACTTCCACACCCAAGAATTTCCTTAATAATTACCTATTTTTAGTTAAATTTCGAAATTTAGAGTTAGGGTGTAGAATCTTACATCTAGGATGAATACCTAGTGAGTTTCCCTTGTTAATCTTCCAGAATTGAGCAAGAATTGAAGAACAAATTGTTGAGGAACCCTCTCCCACTCCAGAGCACTCTCTCACTCTCAAAATACCAGGTTTTACTTAAGAAAAGGTCCATAGCGTCTATATAACGGAATAGGGTCAGGTTATAAAAACCAAAAAAAAGTGAAGCTCCAAAACAGAATATGCGGTCGCATATCTGGCCGCGTAATGCTTCTGGGGTCTGCAAAATTAGCCGCAAACTGTCCTTCTGGAAATGGGCAGTTGTACCCTACTCTACGGCCATTATGCGGTCCGCAGACCTTTTCTGCAGTCGCATAATGCGCTGCATAACCTCCCTCCGGAAAATTTTCATGCTTGCTCCCCGGTCGATGTGCGACCCGCAAAACTGCTTTGCGATTGCATAGTAAACCGCAAGATATCACCCAAACTCGCTCAGTTCACTGCTTCACTCTGCAACCCACAGACTGCCAAATATTTTCCTTTGCTCCCCAACGCACTGTTCAATCCAAAAAAGTCCATACTGCGGACGCCAACGCACTAGCCTGCCTCGGCACCCCAACCACAACACAACGTCACAAAATAATACGTAATTAACACCGGCAACAACGCCATAAATATTGCATTACCAAGAGGGAGGTCTCTTCAACCTGCTGGTTTTGCCATAGCATTTTCACGGAGGCAATCTCTTTGTTCCTCAACTTTCTGACTTGCCCATCAAGGATGGAAACTGAAATTTCTTCGTAAGTAAATATTCATTAACCTCAATGGTCTCAACCGGAATAATAAGCGACGGATCTCCAACCACCTTCTTCAACATGGACACGTGGAACACCGGGTGCACTAAGGACATTTCTGGAGGTAGTTTTAGCCTGTATGCCACCCGACCAATCCTCTGAATGATTCTGTAAGGTCCAACATACCTGGGACTCAATTTCCTTTTCTTACCAAACCGCATTACACCCTTGATAGGGAAACCTTCAAGAATACCCAATCATCTTCTTTGACTCCAAATCCCCACGACAAACACCTGAAAAGGATTTCTAGCGACTCTGAGCAGTCTTCAATCGTTCTTTAATGATCTTAACCTTTTCCATAGCCTAATGCACAAGGTTCGACCATATCAATTCTTCTTCCCCAATCTCGAACCACCCAATGGGAGATCTACTTCTCCTACCATATAAAGCCTCGAACGGTACCATCAGTATACTAGCATGATAACTGTTGTTGTAGGCAAATTCTATGAGCGGCAAATGATCATCCCAGCTAACTTTGAAGTCAAGAAACAAGCGTGCAACATATCCTCAAGTGCCGGAATAGTCCGCTCTGCCTGTCCGTCTGTCTGCAGGTGAAAGGCTGTACTGAGATTCACCTGAGTACTCAAGCCTTGTTGAAATTTCTTCCAAAAATTAGCCATGAACAGTGCCCCTCGATCTGAGATAGTAGAAACTGGAGCCTTAACATGTTGTGTTGTGTCAGTAGCCTTAACATGTAAGAATTATGGTGATTAGATGAGTCGATCTACAATCACCCAAATCGAG
Organism: Nicotiana obtusifolia; assembly: GCA_002018475.1. Classification (NCBI taxonomy): domain Eukaryota; kingdom Viridiplantae; phylum Streptophyta; class Magnoliopsida; order Solanales; family Solanaceae; genus Nicotiana; species Nicotiana obtusifolia. The sequence goes on along the minus strand of MCJB01032568.1, from coordinate 139,918 downwards.
TCGAATTTGCAAGGAGTGCAAGGTGGCCCTAACACAAAAGTCCATATTGATTATCTCCCACATCCACATTGGAATCTCTATGTTCTGTGCCAACCCACCGGGCTTTTGGTGTTCGGCCTTCATTTGCTGACATTTTGGACAACTTGCCATTGAGTCCGCTACATTCCTCTTCATATATTTCCACCAATAGACTTCCCTACGATCTTGATACATCTTTGTAGAGATCGGGTGCACGAAATACCTAGCAGTGTGAGCCTCGGTCATGATTCTTTCCCGGAGATCATCCACATTTGGAACACATAGTCACCCTTGGTACCTTAGTGTACCATCATCCACGCCAAGAGAGAAGGCCACGGTCTTATATTTTTGAATCCCCTCCTTCAATTGTACCAACAATGGATCGTTGAATTGCTTCTCCTTGACTTCCACCACAAGTGAGGATTCAGCCCTATTTTGGACAATCACCCCTCCTTCACTGGAGTCCGCAAGGCGAACTCCCAAACTAGCCAACCAATGAACCTCCTTGGCCAACGACCTTTGATGTGTCTCCAAGTGAGCCAAACTGCCCATAGATTTCCGGCAAAGAGTATCCGCTATAACATTAGCTATCCCCGGATTATATAGGATGTCGATGTCATAATCTTTGAGTAATTCAAGCCATCTTCTCTGCCTCGGATTCAATTCTTTCGGTTTGAAAATATATTGAAGGCTCTTATGGCCTATGAATATATCAACATGGACCCCATACTAACAATGACACTAAAATCATCAATGAAAATACCACTGCCGCAAGCTCGAAGTCATGTGTTGGGTAGTTCTTTTCATAATTCTTGAGTTTCCTAGAAGCATACACTATCACCTTTCCATGTTGCATTAGTACACACCAAAGTCCGATCCTTGAAGCATCGTAATATACCACGAATCCATCTGTACCCTCTAGTAGAGTCAACACCGGTGCCGTAGTTAATCTTGATTTCAACTCTTGGAAGCTCCTTTCACGAGCATCTGACAATTGGAACTTAACTGCCTTCTGCGTCAATTTAGTCAACAGAGAGGCAAGTATAGGGAACCCCTCCACAAACTTCCTGTAATATCCAGCTAAGCCCAAGAAACTGCGAATCTCTATTGGAGTAGTAGTCTAAGCCAATTCTTCATGGCTAAAATTTTCTAGGGATCTGCCTAAATTCTTTCTCTAGAGACAACATGACCTAAGAACGTAACAAATTCAAGCCAAAATTCACATTTCAAAAACATTGCATATAACTCGTGTTGACATAAAGTTTACAAAGCTGCCCTGAGATGATCGGCATGGCCCTCCCGACTCTGCCGATAAACAAGAATATCGTCAATAAACACAATCACGAAGGAGTCGAGGAAAGATTTGAAGACCCGATTCATAAGATCCATGAAAGCTGCGGGGGCATTCGTTAGCCCGAAAGACATAACCAGAAATTCAAAGTGCCCATACCGGGTCTTGAAAGCATTTTTCAGAATATCCTGCTCCTTGATCTTCAATTGGTGATACCCTTATCGTAAATCGATCTTGGAGAAGTACTCAGCACCCTATAATTTGTCAAACAAGTCATCTATCCTTGGCAGTGGGTACTTATTCTTGGTTGTAACTTTATTGGGCTGCCGATAGTCAATACACATTCTTATCGATCCATCCTTCTTTCCTACAAATAAAAGCGGTGCGCCCGAACGCGACACACTCGAACGGATGAAACCCTTCTCTAACAAATCTTTCAATTGTTCTGTTATCTCCTTCAATTTTGCCATTGCCATTATGTAGGGTGGAATAGATATAGGTTGCGTGCCTAGCATCACATCAATCCCAAAATCAATCTCCCTATCTGGCAGGATCCAGGAGCTCATCCGGAAAGACCTCAGGAAATTCATTCACAACAGGCACAGACTCAAGTGTAGGTGCCTCAGCATCGGTGCCCGCAACCCGAAACAAATGGTAAATACACCCATTGTTAATCACTTTCGTGGCCTTAAGAAAAGAAATAAACCTACCCTTCGGCACCACATCCTCCCGCTTCTATTCAATCACTAACTCATTTGGAAATTCAAACCTAACGATTCTGGTTAGACAATCAAGCTTGGCAAAACATGAATAAAGCCAATTCATCCCGATTATTACATCAAAATCAACCATTCCCAATTCAATGAGATCGGCCATGGTGTCTCGACCACGTACCGTGACAACACAATCCCCATTAATCCGTGCAACCACAATAGACTCACTAACCAGAGTAGATACAGAGAACGGCTCATGGAGTTGTTCCGATTCTATCCCAAATTCCATAGCAACATAGGGAGTAACATAGGACAAGGTGGAACTGGGATCAATAAGAGCATACAAATCACGAGATTTAACAGTCAATATACTTGTGACAATATCTGGAGAAGCCTCTACACTCTGGTGACCCTCAAAGCATACAAACGACTATGTCCTCCGAACACTATGCACCACCCCTACCTGCCCCATGCCCTGCGGGTGATGGGGTGCCCCGAGCTGGAGGAGGTGCTGCAAAAGTAGTAGCTGTAGAACTGGCTGGCTGTGCTTAACCCTGCCCATGCTTTGGTGAGACGAACAACAATCCCTCTGAAGGTGACCCCTCATACCACACCTGTAGCATATGGGCTGCTATTTGTAGCAGGTCCCAACGTGCATCTTCCCGCACCTAGGGCATGGGGGCCTCCGTTGCTGCTGAAATCTCCCACCAGATCAACCTTGCTAATGGGGCCCCCTGTTGTCCTAGCTAGGCCTAATACGGTTCCCCTGCTGCTGACTGGGCACCGATGGCGGAGCACTGACTGACGACCAAGCAAAAGACTGGGAAGGCCCAGTTGACCCACCCCTGAAAGCTGTCCTATCACCGCCACCACCACCAGATCTATTGCTGAAGTTGCCCGCTAACGGGCCTTGTTTCTACTCTCATTCCATTTTATTCTTCAGCTTGCAGGTCTTTGTGGCTTCAGCAAATGCCGTCATCTTACCATAGTTCATATCATAATTCAAGGCAGCTGTAGCAGCCTCTAATAACCAAGGGGCTAAGCCCTGCACAAACCGGCGCACTCTAACCTCTATAGTAGGCAATATGTAGGTGGCATATTTGGACAGGCGCGCGAATCTCATATTATACTCTCACACACTCATGCTACCTTGTTTTAGGTTATCAATCTCGGCGGCACATGCTACCTTAGTCTCGGCAAGCAAGAAATGATCGATAAAGGCATCGGCAAACTCGCTTTATCTCGCCAGAGGGCTCCACTCCTCACGGGAGTCCTCCCACATCTAAAACGATGTATAGGCCACACCTTTCAGGCAGTAGGAGGAAAAATCTGGTCCCTCCGTCTCAGTAGCACGCATAACTCGGAGGGTCTTCTGCATCTCGTCAATAAAATCCTGAGGGTCCTCCTCAGGATTAGTACCTATGAACACTGGAGGGTCTAACTGGAGGAATCTATTCACCCTAGAACTAGTGGAATCCCCTGGTTGACTAGAAGGAGGGGGTGAAAAATCTGATCTCTGGGCCAGGGAAGCCCCTATTTGAGCCAACATCTGTATAGCTCCCCTAAGATCCCCATCGAACACACCGAGACGGGAAGCTGGGGCTAGAGGTGGAACTGGAATATTAGTTGGAAGGATTGTTGCACCCTCAGTAGATAGAGGAGCAGGTGCAGCCTGAGCAGGAATAGTAGTTTCAGGCGGGGTAGTAATTAGGGGAATATCCTCACCTCTCGAGCGCTCGCTCACATCGTCAAATATCGAATCAACTGCCTTTCCTGGGGGACAGTGGCTCCTTGGCCAGTTCTTGTCTTCTTCCTAGGCTCCATGTACTAAACGTTAGAGTAATGCACGAGTTAAAGGATGAACGATCTTACAATCAGCTTTATCGCACGATCTAGATCATCAAAGAAGGGTATTATTGCTAAATGCCCAAGTAGCCTCCCAATTATTGATGTGGTCAACAACACACTGATAAAAAGGACCCTACTAGACACGGCTCCGAGACACCCTATGACACTTTAAAACATTAGGCTCTGAAACCAAGTTTATCACACCCCGAAATAAGGAACCGCGACCGGCGCACAACGGAGTGAACCCCGCCATGAATAAAGAGGAGATGAACTCCATTAATCAAACATTGAAAATTTTATGAACAACTCCCATTTAATATTCATTAGAACCTTCCTTCGTAGTTTCCAAAATATTACAATTTTATAAATATAAACATGTTTGCCAAATACCAACATTTCTTGTCCAATTCCCCACATCAAACACCACCCACAACCTGTCTACGGAGCCTCTAAGTACAATAAAAGAGTAATATGGAAATGCCGGCAACAAGGCCCTGACTGTACCTCCAAATATAAAGCATAACATCAAATGACATAAGGCTCGGAATAGAGTAGGGCTCACCAAAACCTGCTGAACCGGGCAACGGCTATCGAGGACCCCAGTTGCCGGTTGATGAACCACCTGCACCCATTGAAGATGCAGCTTCCCCGGCAAAAGGGACATAAGTACATATGGAATAGTACTAGTATGTAAAACTATACATCCTCTCAATAGAACAAGCAACAGTAATCAGAGAAGGAAACATAGGATCAATGCGAAACTCAAATAGCAACAAAATATCATATTAAGGGAAAGGTAAATTTTAAGCCAGTTCAACATTTTTAGTTGGGAGAACGTTAGCACCGATATACCATCGTGTTTTAGCACAGAGTCCGATTTCTGCTTCATCGGCTAAGCCGTCTCACTCGAGACATCTACAATACCACCATGCGCGCAGCATGGCGTCCAATCTCTGCCCGATCGGCAAAGCTGTCTTACCACAATGTCGTGTGGGTCGGCATCACATCTTGTTAGCGACAATCTCATCCCATTCAAAAGGAAACATCTCAGCACATCATTATCATTCCATATAAAAGGGAACTATCTCATCACATAATCATGGTAATTTACCTCTCAATCACTCCTACACCGGCACGTGTAGTTTCGAGGTTAGGTTATTTGACCTACCCTTCCTCGGTGACTAAGCGGTACTCCCAAAGCTTTTATTAATAAAAATATTTACCACAAATACATGTCGTTCACCTCATCGGCACGATAGGCCATAATGCAATACAATTCTTAGCACGAGGCTGCACATCACATTTCATGCTCTTTCTCCTTCCACTTCCAAATTTTATTATGGATAATCGACAGCAAGGCCTCTCAAAGCAAGACTTTAGACACGTATTTGAGCAATTTAGGGTCTTAGGCACATGTGATTTCTTACACAATTAGACATGATAACCTTCATTAGAAACACATTTTTAAATCATAACACAATGTGACACATTCCACACTTAAACCACATTCTCTAAAGATAACTCAACATAACAAGAATCTTTGGAGTACATAGTAAATTCATATTTATTTTGACACATGACTTGTTCGAATGAATCAATTTATAATGAGCTTCATGGAAACTTACAAGGATATATTGCGGTTCAATTCTAGAAGAAGAGTATAGCCAACATACCTCACTGGAGCTTCCTTAAACTCTAAAATGTCTCGAAAATCTTTGCAACTTTGATCAATTTTAGATATATAATAAATGGAACAAAAACTTAGGAAGATGATCATGGTTCTAGCTTATTTGAGAATTTTATCAAACACTATGTGCATTAAGGTTCCAAGGTCCTCCTATGGTGGATTACATCATCCCACCACCCATTAACTACCATTTTTAGCTCAACGATCTTCCTACACCCCTTGATAACACATGCATGCAAAATGAAAAACTTCCACACCCAAGAACTTCCTTACTAATTGCCTATTTTTAGTTAAATTTCGAAATTTAGACTTAGGGTGTAGAATCTTACCTCTAGGATGAAAACCTAGCGAGTTTCCCTTGTTAATCTTCTAGAATTTGAGTAAGAATTGAAGAAAAATTTGTTGAGGAACCCTCTCCCTCTCCAGAGCACTCTCTCAATCTCAAAATACCAGGTTTTTACTTTTGAAATGGTCCATATTGTCTATATAAATCAATAGGGTCGGGTTATAAAACCCAGAAAAATGAAGCTCGGGAACACAATCTGTGGTCGCATATCTGACCGTGTAATGCTTCTGAGGTCCGCAAAATTGGCCGCGAAATTTCCCTCTGGAACTGGGTAGTTCTGCATCACTATGAGGCTATTATGCGGTCTGCATACCAGTTCTGCGGTCGTATAATGCGCCACAGAACCTCCCTCCTGAAAAATTTCATGCTTGCTTCGCGGTCGATGTGCGGCCCGCGAAACAGCTTTGCGATCGCATATTAGATCGCACGATATCACCCAAACTCGCCCAGTTTACTGCTTCACTCTGCGGCCATTGTGCGGCCCGCAGAGTGATTCTTCGGGGAGTTGAAGAAAATTTGTTGCAGAACAGGGTATTTCTGTGGTCCATTATGGGACTGCAGATCTGATCTACAGAAATACAGATCTGCCGCAGAGTGAAGTAGAGAAATAGGGAATTTTGGAGGTTGTTTTGCAGTCAACTATGTGACCGCATAATCATTTCGTAGGCTGCACATCCGTCGCAGAACCAACATGATGATTTCCGAATGGAGATTCTATGGTCCATTCTGCGGCCGTATAATTGATATGCTGGCCGCAGACTTAGCCATACACTAGTCTAGACCAGCCTAGTTTTTGGGGCCGTTTCAGCGGTCCATTATGCAGGCTGCAGACTTGATATGCGGTCAGCTCTGCGACCGCATACTTGTGTTCTGAGGGTCCATTTTCTGGTTTTTATAAACCGACCCTATTTCTACATATAGACATTAAGGACCATTTGTAAGGTAAAAATCTGATATTTTAGAGTGAGGAAATGCTCTAGAGTGAGAGGGGAGTTCCTAAGCTAGTTGCTCATCTATCCTTGATCAAATTTTGGAGAATCCACAAGGAAAACTCACAAGTTCTTCATCCAAGAGGTAAGGTTCCAAATCCTTGTTTCAATTTCGAATTTGGGGAAGAAGATGGTTAATGAGGGAGTGTGATTCTTGGGTGTGAGAGTGTTATTTATGCATGCATGTATTATCAAGGTTTGTGGGAAGGTTATTGAGCTCAAGTGAGAAGACTTTGGATACTGGGATGAATGAATCCACAAGAGGAGGGCCTTGAAATCATAATGCCCATCTAGTGTTTGATAAAATGTTCAAATGAGCTGAAACCACGAATACCCTCCTAATTTAGTTAAATTTTGTCATGTTTCTAAATAGATCGAAGTTGCTAAGATTTACGGAACATTGTAGTAATTTTAGGAAGCTCAAAGAGAGGTATGTTGGCTAAACTCCTCTTGTCGAATCGACTTCCATGATGTCCTAGTAAGTAGCAATCATGATTGGCTCAATTTCTTATGTCTCATGTTCCGAGACCTTCCTAATAGATTTGATTATTTTAAAATGGATGTTGTGATGAAATATGTATGTACCAAAAATGCGCTCCAAATGTTCCTATTATATCATGATTCCCTCCGAGAATGTAATCTAGTAGGATCAATGTAGCAAAGGTGTTGTGATTTAAAAACCACATTTCAATTCCACACTAGCATGTCTAATCATGGTAGAGATATGAATTACTGCCGACGTGCAAAGAATGATTTTACAATTGTGGCCTCTAGTACCAATAAAATGGAAAGACGTGCGAAAGATTATGAAATGTGTTGTTAAATCCTTTAAATAATAAATGCTTTGGGAGTATCATTTAATCCCCAAGGAAGGGTAGGTCGAAATAACCTAACCTCGAAACTACACATACCGGTGTAGGAGTTATTGAGGGGTAAATCTCCCTGTTGATGTGATGACATATTTTCCCCTTATATGGGATGAGAATGATGTATTGAGATATTTCCTCTCAAATGTGATGAGATTACTGCCAGCAAGATGTGATGTCGACCCATACGGCATTGTTGTGAGACGGCTTAGCCGATCGGGCCGAGATCAAACGCCTTGTCGCGCACATGGTGTTGTTGTGAGTGTATGTCTCGGGGTGAGATGGCTTAGCCGATCGAGCTGAGATCGGACCCCGTGCTTAAAGCACGGTGGTATATCGGTACTAAAGATCTCCCAGCTCAAAGATATTTAAATTTACTTTTCTCCTAACTTGACCCATTGGTACTATTTAAGGCTCTTATTGATTTCATGTTTCCTTCTCCCTTTACTGTTACTCGTTCTATTGAGAGGGAGTTTAGTTTTACATACTAGTACTATTCCTTATGTACTAACATCCCCTTTGCCGGGGGCGCTGCATCTTTAATGGATGCAGGTGGTTCCATAGCAGGTGATATTGGTCAGTGATAATAGTACACCCTCTCCTTAGCTAGCTTGGTGAGCCACATGTCTTTTTGAGGTCTTGTATCTCTTGTCCTTTGTGTATACTGTTTTGAGGTATAGCCGGAGCCTTTTTGTCGGCGCCATCATGCTACTCTTTTGTATCTATTAGAGGCTCCGCAGACATAGCTTGGGTGGTACCTTTGCTTTTGGAAGTCAAATTAGAAATATTGTGTTTGTATCATATGTTTCCACTTCTAAACTATGAACGTGTAATGTAATATTTTTGTGAAATCTTGAATGAAGTTCTAACGGTAATGAAATTTTGATATTTCATGTAACCTTCTCATTGTCTAATTAATGAAATATACCTTCTTTTTATTCATGAGTGAGTCTAGGTAGAAGGCACTGTACAGACTTGCTTGGCCGGATTATCTCGGTTGAGCGCTGGTCGTGTTCCCCCGAGGTCGGAGCGTGACATTCTTCCCCCTCAAAGTCTGAAGCACAATCCTTAAATGTTGCTCGCGCTCCTCCCTACTACGGGAATACACCAAGATATCATCAATGACAATAGATTCCAAATAAGGCTGGAACTAATTGTTCATCAAATGCATGAAAGCTGCTGAGGCATTAGCCAACCCAAATGACATTACCAAAACCTCATAATACCCATAACGAGTCTTGAAAGGTATCTTAGGGATGTCGGAAGCCCTAATCTTCAACTGGTGGTACCCCGATCTCAAGTCAATCATTAAGAACACCCTAGCACCCTGAAGCTAATAAAATAAATCATTGATGATTGGTAGTGGATACTTGTTCTTGATGGTAACCTTGTTCAACTACCTGTAGTCAAAAAACATTCTCATAGACCCATCTTTCTTCATTACAAACAACACCGGTGCACCCCAAGGTAAAAAACTAGGCCTGATGAGCCCCTTATCCAGCAACTATTGCAACTGATCCTTCAATTCCTTCGACTAACCAGGAGCCATGTGATACGGTGGAATAAAGATAGGCTGAGTTTCTGGTGCCAAATCAATACCAAAATCAATATTACCCAGTAGGTCTGCAGGAAACATATATTGTTGGAACTAACTCAACAGTAGAGGTATCAACACTAACATCTCTGACAAGATCTACGCACGCCAAATATAATTCTTAACCATTCCAACATCGGCAACCCTGACACAGCCAATGTCACGATCTTAGCATGACAATCAAGAATAGCACTGTATAGAGATAGTCACTCCATACCCAAGATCACTTAAAAGTCTAATAATCTATACCCAAGATCACGTAAAAGTCTACCATATCTAACAATAGAAAATTTTCCCTCGACTCAGAACCACCAATAGTGACCATACAGGACCCATAAACTCGATCCACCACAATGGAATCCCCAAGCGGTGTAGATACATAAAAAGTAACATTAAGCGAACCACGTGGCATATCCATACAAGAAATAAAGTATGACAACACATATGAATTAATAGAGCCAGGATCAAACAATACCGAAGCATCACTATGGGACAAGAAATAATACCTATAATAACTACATCGGAAGCAATAGCCTCAGTCCTCCCTAAGAATGCATAGCATCTGGCTTGGCCCCTACTAGGACCACCATGTCCTAGATGACATCCACCTCGATATGGCTGAGCAGGTGGTGTAGCAACCGGCAGCTGAATCATGCTCTAACCTCTTTGCTGCCTTGAACCTCTACGAAAATGGGGGTAGTATTTCCTGACATGTCCCAAGTCTCCACACTCAAGGGAAACCTCTGACAGGAACTGATTGTGGGGCCTGAGTCAGAACCCTTGAACCAAAATATCCACCAGAAGAACTCGGTGCCAATGAACCCTGTATAGATAGAGCACGATGAAAACTCTGCGCTGGAAGTGCACTAAATGAGGACTTAGAATGGCCTCTCTCAAATTGACCTCGCCCTCCAAATAAGGCACCACTGAAGCTACCTGAATGTAGAGACCACTTGTCCCTACCCTGCATCATATCTCTAGTCTCACTATGGATGTGCTCAATACGATGCACTATCTCCATAGCCTAGTGAAATGAAGTCCCGATCTCTGCCTCTCTAGCCATAGCTATTCAAATACTATGGTGAAGACCATCAATGAATCTCCTCACTCTCTCCTCCTCAAAAGGAATCAAAATAGTAGCATGACGGGATAACACTGTAAACCTCATTTCATATTCAATGACTGACATATGCCTTTGCTGAAGGTGCTTAAACTGCCTCATCAGCTCCTCTCTCCTGGTGTGGGGCACAAACTTCTCCAAAATAACCTTGGAGAATTGAGCCCAAGTAAGATGAGGGGAACCAACTTCTCTACCCTACTTATATGATTGCCACTACCCCGTGGGTGGCCCTTTAAGCTGAAACACGATGAAATACACTCCATTGGACTCCACGAGTCCGAGATTCAGAAGAATCTCATAGAAACCATCAATAAAATCCTAGGGATCAAAACTTGGATGTCACATCCTCTGAAACCTCTCCAACCTCTTCTACTCGTCCACGGACAAAGCAAGATCAACAGTTGGTCCGGCAACAACTACTGGTTATAGTGCAATAACTAGAACCACTCCCGATGACCAAAAATTTGGATCAATCAGCACGGGGGTACGAGTAGGTGGAGTCTGCTCTTCACCCCCTGCCTGAGAAGTAATCGATGCAGTAGGAAACACCGCGGCCTGGGCCATACTCTTGAACAAACCAACCATACGGACCAAGGCTTCCTGGCCAACTAGTGTAGTATGTAAACCTCGGGAAACCTGAGCTAGTCCCACCAGCTCAACATAGTCAGGAATTTGTTCCTCAGCGGGAGCTACTAGGGGCTCCACAACATATGATTGAGCAAGGCCCCTAGCTGTGGTGCGTGCTCCACCTCTGCCTTTAGCTCGGACCTGGCCTCTCGCAGCCCTAGCCAGCTCAGCTATACCACTAGAATGTGTCATCACCATCTTCGGGAGAATAGAAGAGCATACCTAGTGCTTTGATACCAACTTGTCATGACCCAAAATGCACCAGAGTCGTGATGGCACCTATCACTGCTTTCTTGGCAAGCCAACAACCAACATGCAGAAATAAACTTCAGCAACAGTATTAAATAGCCTTAATAGCATAATATACATAACTAAAGTCAAAATAGTGATACAACCGAAAACCATCCCAAAATCTAGTGTCATGGGCTCTATAGAATAAGTAAATACAAAGACCAAACAAAAATATAGCATTTTCCAAATGACTAAACAGTAATATCATGATATCAAATAGGGGACTTCAAGGCTTATGAACGAAACAAGAGTGCTGCTTCAAAATCTCCAACTAGTCCGGGTCCGGCTCATCGGCAACTACCACGATCAGCCACACCTGGATCTGCACATGAAAGATAGAGTGTAGTATGAGTACAACTGACCTCATGTACTCGATAAGTACCAAGCCTAACCTCGGGCTGAAAGCAGTGACAAGCTTGGCAAGGTCCAATACTCACTTTCAATAGCCAACAACAAATATCATGTCCAACTCTATCACATTAAGAGGGAAAATAAGCATGATTTCCAAATATATTAGTCAAGGAATTGACATAAAGACATTAGATATCAAATAGCATGAGGAAAATACAACTCTATGCCTACATGAAAAGTATTCATACCAAAATCAACAACATCATATTCTAATCATCAAGTAAACACAATCTTAGCACATACATAGTGCCTGGCACAAATACCCATCAACCATACTCTCAGCACGCTCACGGTGCCTGGCTCAAAGCCCTAAATCATCACACACACTTACACTCAGCACTGTACGGGTGCCTGAAAAAAGATCCTCACTAAGCAGATATCAAGTTCCTACACTCACAGGAGTATACCTGACTCCAAAAGGGCGGATCCTAGCCCAAGCACTAATCGGATCAAAAGTCAACCATCAATATCACTCATCCCACTATAGGGCCTTGACGCAAGCATCACCTCATAACCAATATCAACACGGCTCTATGGCTCAAGATCAGTCATCAATTTCCTCAAGTCTCAGTATGACAAAATCTTACAGTACAATAATAATAAACCGCATAGAATATACCGACGTGCCATAGCTTAACATAACTTGTGTCACACACACAAGGATACTATCAACAAGTGAGATAACATATAAAGAGTGCACAAAGAAAGAGACATAACACACGGATATAATATTATGACTGAATAATATGACTACGGCTAAGGCAAATAGCTGCAACATAGGAAAAAACAGCTTTATCATGTCTCAAACAGATGAATAGATAATTTAGACATGATTTCTAGCATGAATTATAGCTCACATAGTCAGCAGGTGTAGAAAGCACGGCATAAAAGAAATCACGATAACAAAACAAGGCATATATAGCCCAGATTCTACCCAAATAATGAATAATCATGGTGCATGCATATGTGCTCATCACCTTGCATATGTGTCACCCCAACATAGACCAAAGATCATAACCTTAAGGGAAGTACCCCCAACTGAAGCCTAGGCAAGATACTTACCTCAAATGCACGAGAATCAATACACCAAAAATCCCTTGCATCTCGAACCAGCCTCTGAACGGGTCAAATCTTGGCAACAACGACTCAATAATGTCAAAGAAGGCTATAGGAACCAATTCCAAAGTATAAAGCTTCAATATTTATTCAATTATATAATGTAAACCCCAACTCGCTTCCCCGAACCCGACAAAACTCACAAATTTCGACTACCTATTTGAATAAGAGTCCAACTATATAAGTTTCATCTAAATTCGACTCCAAATCGGGGTTCAAATCTAAATTATTAAAATCCCATAATCAATGTGTTTTAATCCATGAGGAAACAAGATATAATATCAAAATCAAGTAGAAATCACTTACCCTCTTGTCTTGTGTGAAAATCTCCTTCAAGAATCGCCCTCTCCATGTCTAGGGTTAAAAATAATATAGTCTGCCTAGCACTACCCTTCATGAACGCAACCTAAGCCTCGCGTTTGCGAAGCACAAACTTGATACTACCTCAAAAGACCCTATGCGAATGTGGGGGACCCCTCACGAATGCAATGCACCGGTATCCAAAGCCTATGCAAACGTGAGTCCCATCCCGCAATCGTGAAGGCTAACCTCCAGCCAACTCCCCACAGGCCTAACCTCTATGCGAATAGGAGCCCTTCCAACAAACACGAAGACCAACTGCCACAACCCATTGCAAATTTTACCCCATCTCAGTAACACAATGAACAAAATCAGCCTGCTCCATAAGACCCTCCGCAATCGCGAGAACTCCTCTATGATCACGAAGCACACTAGACACCGGCAGAAAATCTACAACCTCAATAAGCTCCCAGTGGTCCCAAACTCACCTGAGCCACCTGGGACCCCATCCAATCATACCTACAAGTCCATTAGTGTCATGACACAAATCCTACCAAAGAGGTCATGATGGTACCTAGCCTCTAAGACAAGCACATAATGATATAAAACATCAAAATAAGATATAATAACTCTGAAATTCTAGTATAAATTGTGGAGTAGTAACTTCAATAAAGCCATAACATGGGTACATAAGTCAAACTTACAAAAATACGGTAATATTGAGTCATAAGCTCTAATTAGAATACATAATAAGTCTCAATAAGTACAATAGAAAGTAAAACAACAGTATAAAAAGAGGAAATGGGACTCCAAGGGTGTGTAGCATCTGCAGCACTACCTTGAATCCTCTAGAGGATATCACAAGCTCACTCACAATGTTTGCTACCTCCAGCACCCCGATTTGCACGAAAATGTGTAGAGGTGTAGTATGAGTTTGGGTCAACATGTACTCAGTAAGTATCAAGACTAACCTCGGTGAAGTAGTGACGAGGTTCAAGTCATGTGATACTCACTAATCAGAGAGAATGTGAAATATCTCAAATAACTGGCAACAAGAATATAACGAGATGTATTAGTGTCAACACAACGAAACAAGAATTATCAACTCAACACGGGAAAATGTTTGACAAAGAATTATCAGTCAATAACAGAGGCATAGAGTAGCATGTTAATAACAATGTGAAATCATGTAAGATACATACCAAGCATAAAAATTCATTTGCTTAATCTGCAATTGCACCCCTATAATCCATATTTCATAATGCTACCCTTATTTTTCCATATCTTCATAATCGTGAATAGCCATCCTTATTCTGCCACATGTGCATAATCACGAATAGCCACCCTTATTCCACCACATACTCATAATAATAATCACAATCGCACGCCAAAGATATCATATCAACACCTAGTCAATCCACCAAATATGTCCAATGGGCCATAATCATAACAATGTAATATGCCAAAATTTCCATCAAAGGAATATGCTCATAATTTGTCAACAAAGTACATAAGGATATGATAATAATAAAATGCAGATGAAGGTTCAACATATAAAGCATGACTACTGCTAAATCAATTAGCAATGGTTCCACGAATGTCCAACTTGGCGAATTAGGAAATTATAATCCTAAAACATGATCTCTAGCATCAAAGGATAACCTCGTGTAGTCATATAATGAATTATATCTGTATCATAGAGAGCACAAAATCAAATCAAGGCATAGTAGAACCCTAGAGTCTAATCCGGTCATTTTTCATATATAGAACACATATATACGCTCATCACCTCGCATATACGTCGCATCATAAACATTACACTAGACAAATAAGATCCAAACTTAAGAGTTATTCCCTCACATAAGATTAGGCAAGATACTTACCTTAACTGGGCCAAATCAACCCTCCAAAATCACCTTTCCTTTAGAAACCACCTTCGATCGGCTCGAATCTAGACAAAAATACCCCAATCACATCAAACAAATCCATAGGAATAACCCAAAAAATAAAGCTTTGATCTTTAATCAACTCCTCAAAAGTCAACAAAAGTCAACTCGGGCATACACGTTCCAAACCCAAGTCACGGGGTAGATCCCAACGACCCATAATCTCGTAATTCCAAATATATGATTGATTCTAAAATCGATTTCAAATCGACTCCCAAAAGCCCAGTTTTCACTCTCTAAAGTTGTAGACAAAAATCCCAAATTTTCCTTTAAAACTCCAAGTTTTGGGTATAGAAATCCATGGGGATTCAAGCTTATAAAACCAAATCCATGTGAAATTGTTTACCCCCACTATAGTAATAAATTTTCTTTAAAAACATCTCCATCTCTCGAAGTCTAGGGCTCAAAATATGAGTAAAAGGGTACAATCTCGAAACTATAACACTTAAAGTCTGCCCTAGTGATACACTTCGCGACCGCTGCCACTGCCTCGCATTCGCGAAGCATAAAATTACACTGCCTCATATTAACCCTTCGTGGAAACGACCCCCAGCCCACGAACGTGATACACAAAGTTTCACTAGCCTATGCGAAGGTGATCATACACTCGCGAATGCGAAGGCTTAGCTCCAGCCTGCCATCCTCCTACGTGAATGCGATCCCTACTCTCGCGAACGCAATGATCGAGGCCTCCAAACCTCCACAGACACGAACCCTCTTTGTGAACGTTAAGAACCAAAATACAGCTGCCCAAAATAATACTTCGCGATTGCGAGACCTGCTCTGTGATCACGATGCACACTGGACACAAGCAGCAATCAACACTTTCAACCAAACTCCCGGTGGTCCAAAACTCACCCGAGCCACTCGGGTCCCATCCACTCATACCTACAAGTCCATAAATACTAATCTAACATATCCAAAGCCTCCAAACACATTAATGATCGCAATATCTACGAATCGATGATTAAACCATCAATTGAACTTTTCTTAAGATCTTAAGCTTCGAACTTCCAACCGAATGTCTGATTCCTGTCAAACCAACTCGGAATGCAACCAAACATTGCACATAAATCCCAAATGACATAACGAACCTATTCCAAGTCTCATAAAAACAATACAAACCCTATAGCATCATAGTTTACTCCTGGTGAAGCCCATGGACTTTTCAAACCATCAAATTTCTAACTTTCGACAGTTAGAGCCAAATCGACCAAGTGTGGCGACTCAGTAGGTCGTTTTGAGTACTATCCTTTATTTCTGTCTTCTGAGACCTCTCATACCTTCATTTAATGTTATATGACTTGCGTGCATAGTCCGCATCATTTTTTTAAAAGCTTTTATGTGAAAATTTTAAGAAAAAGTAATTTTGGCTTTAATAACAACTAGAGTTGACCACGATAAACGTTCTTGGTAAACGTCCTCAGATCACTAATTTAGCGATTCTAGAAGGTTTTATGATATTTTTGTACTTGGACTAATGTTTGGTTGGGGTCTCGGGAGACTTGAGGCCATTTCGGTGCGTTAGGTGGAAAGTTGGAAAATGAGTTTTAACTTTCAAAATTCTTGAGTTTAGATCAATTCTTGATATTTGATGTCATTTTGATGATTTGAGCGAGTGATCAAGTTTGTATGGTATTATTACACTTATGTGAAGGTTCAGATTGGATCCCGAGAGGCTCGGGTGAATTTTGGGTCGATTTCGGATCATTTTTTGCCTTGGAGAGTTAGTTGGTTTATGGTGTATCATAGTGCTTAGCAATGGTGGAGCCACTACCGCAATCAGAAACAGGAAACTTGGGACTGGGGTAGGTTTCTCTACACAAACTCGAGGTGAAGCTCGCGAACGCAAAGGCTTGGTGTAACTGTCCTTTGCGAACGCGGCTGACCTCACGTGAATGCTAGGCTTGGGATGTTTGTGGACGGCGGATAAGGTAAACATCTCGAATGCAACCTCTTGGACGTGAACGCGGAGACTTGCTTGGGGTGATGCCTTCACGAACGTAGTGCTAACCTCATGCGAAGGCCAATTGCGTGTATATCACGAACGCGACAAGCACTCCGCGAACGTGAAGAGCATCTGACGCCTAGTTATGTTAAAAGCTGAAAATAGGGATGTCATTATCTTTCACCATTTTTGAGACCAAGAGCACAGAGTTGAGAGATTTTTTCAGAGATTTCATCCCAACATCTTTGGTTAGTGCTTTTCAACTAGTTTTGATGTATTTTCATAAACATCCACTAATTTATTTTCCTTAAAATTAGTAGTTTAGAGGAAAAAATTAGTGGTTTTGGGTAGATTTAGGAATTTGGTAAAAATGAGATTTAGACCTCAAATTAAGGTCAAATTTCGGTACAAATCACATATTTGGGCTCGGGGTGAATATGTAATCGGGATTTGGTCCGAATATCTAATTTCGACCAAGCAAGATCGGGGTTGACTTTTGTTTACTTTTTTTATTTCATTAAATATTTTACCGTTTTCACTTGTGGGTAGTTTCTAAAGCTTTTTTCGAATTGTTTGAACTACATTTGGCTAGATTTGATTGGTTTGGAGGCTTATTCTAAAGGAAAAGCCACGGTTGCTTATTGATTTGACTCCGAAAAGAGGTAAGTACTGTGGTTAACTTTTACTTGAGGGAATTAGGACTTGTTTGGTGTATTTGTTACATGAATTATGTGTGGGGACGGTGTACATGCAAGTCGACGAGTCTATATAAGCGGTCAAGCATCAAAGCATATGGGTGGAATTTGTGTTATATGTACCATGTTGCTTTATTTACTATTCCTTCCATGCCTTAGATAGATCATTTATTCTTTGACTATTCGCTTTCATGTTTATTGCTTAGGTTGAAATTGTGGTGATATTGAAAGTTGAGTTTCCTTATTCTAACACTATGGTTGAGGTTTAAATTGGTTTACCACCTTGCTTGATATTAGTGTTGTTGTTGTTGCTTGGTAAGGAAGAGTGAAGAGCACGAAAGGACTTTCCGTGCCTCATTTGCATACTGATATCAGTGATTGAGTGAATGTGAGGATAAAAGCATGAAGGGTGACTCCGTGCACATGCTTATTTATCATGAAAGGTTATTGCACGAAGGGTGATGCCGTACATATGCATTTTTATATTATCACGTGAGGATGAGAACAAAAGCACGAAGGGGGATGCCGTGCACTTGCATTATCTGATATGGTGAGGATGAGAGTAAAATAACGAAGATTGATGTCGTACGAGTTTGTTGAATTCAATATTTTACTTGATATTCGGTAATGTGAATTTTGACTTGGTGGTTTCATTGGTCATTTTGGAAAGAGGTTTAATTCATGATTCTTTAATTACTGTCTCGTTTATTGTTCCCTATACTTTCTCCTATTCTGTTGTTTCATTTGATTCTTTACATGTTATTCTTTTATAGATATATATAATTGTACAGGTTTAATGTAGGTGTCTTATCTTAGCCTTGTCACTACCTCGTAAAGGTTAGGATCGATACTTACGGAATATATTGGTCGGTTTTAATCACAGTACACTTCTGCACTTCTTGTATAGATCCTAACGTCTGTACTAGCGGAGCCCCGAGAGGTGCTTAGCAAAAACTGTGTTGATGATTCGAGGTAGAGCTGCATCCCGTCCACTGGCCTTGAGTCGTTATCTTATCGTTATTTTGTTATATCCACTTTATTCGGACAGTGTTGCATTTCTTTCAGCACTTTTTATTTAGTTGGACCTAGAAACTCATGTACTTATGACACTAAATCTTGGGGTGGTGTTTCTTTTCGAACTATCTATTGTGTTGGCTTGCCTGGCAAGCGGAGTTAGGTGCCATCACGACCCAGATTGGTTGGAATTTTGGGTCGTGAGACATAGGAATTTAAAAATCCAAATCCGGAGATACACTAAGTCCAAAATCACCATATGAGCCTATTGGAACCATCAAATCGCCAATTTGAGGTCGTCTACACAAACGTTAAACCTTGGTCAACTCTTATAACTTAGGCTCAAAACCATGGAATTAAGTGTTCCAATTCATTCCAAAACCTTCTCGTAACCAAACCAACCATCTCTGCAAACCACAAAACAACAAACAAGCATAGGAGAGCATTAAATAGGAGAACGAGGCTCAAATATGGGAATGGGGCTCAAACACATAAAACAATAGGCTGGGTCATTATAGTAAACACTATCCCGACCTATCTAGAGCCTCGAAACCCATATGAGACCATCACATATGTGAATTGAAGATCAAACAACAAATTGAACTTCTCTTAAGCTCATAATCTTCCAACCAAGCGCTGGATTCATGCCTAACCAATGTGGATCACATCCAAACTTTGCACACAAATCCAAATGACATAAAGGACCTATTTCAAGTTTCAAAACAACAATCTGAACACGATATCATCAAAGTCCACCCTAATCAAACTTAGGATAATCAAACTTAGGAACTCTCCGAACCTTAAAATAGCCAACTTTCAGCAATAAGAGACAAAACATCCTAGGAACCTCCAAAATCAAACCCGGACATATGCCTAAATCCAAATTACCATACGAACCTATTGGAGCTATCAAATCACCAATCCAAGATCGCTTACAAAAAAGTCAAACCTTGGTCACTATTTTAACTTAAACTTCTAACAATAGAACTAAGTGTTCTAATTCACTCCAAAACCTTTCCGAAATCAAATCAACCATCCTCAAAAGTCACAAAACAACAAACAAACATACGAGAAGTATCAAATTGGGGAATGGGGCTCAAAATTTACAAACGACCCGTCAGTTTCGTTACATTTACCTTTTCCTTGGCTAGCTCTATTTTCCAAAATCTTTATATTTTAGCTCCAAATCCATCACCCAGGCCTTATCTAGCCCAAACAATACTCAAGGATGTCAAATAAATCCTTACAAAATAATTTCAAATAATAAAGCTTCGATCTTTAATATAATTTCAAAAGTCTACAAAAAGTCAACTCATGCCCAAATGATCAATTTGAATTTAAGGTCAAAACTCGACGATCCATAACCTCCCGATGTTTCTAAATCTGATTCCAAATCAACAATTAAAACACCAAAATATACTTTCTTAACTTTCAAGTCAAAACCTCTCTTTTTCTAATTTCAATCATTGATTTAAAGGCAAAATTGATGATAAATTATAATCATAGATTCGAGTGAATATCACTTATCCCATTTTCTTAGGTATAAATTGTTTCAAAAATTTCCTAAATCCGAGCTCCTTAGCTGCCAAAATGATAAAATAAAATCCAAGTACTTAATGGGATTATATACGAAAGTGCAAAAAAATTTAGTCCATATGTCACGCCCCAAAACCGCCACCAAAATTTAGTCGAGTGGTGTGATTGTTTGGAGTCCACACTTGCCTTGTCCATGGGAATCTTCTCCAATGGAATGCATAACATGTCGCCTGGTGAGAGCTTTGTATGTGCTACTTTGTGGTTAGTGCCCTTGGCCATTGGATTCACTCGCATTATTGACTTGTGGAAGCTTACATCCTACTTGTTTGTAATATCTAGGTCTTTAACTTTGGCATTATCATTTTCATTATCACCTAGTAGTAGTATTCATATTTTACATTGTTTTGGACATCTTGTAAGCCCATAGTTTTGGAAGTTTGGATATATATATTAGACACTAGGCAATTTGCCTAGTGATATATTTGCTTTAAAAATATTTTGCCACTAAGTCGCGATGACACCTAACCCAACCCATTGGATAAGCCAAGCAGCGTAAGTTACTACTAAAATGATAAATCATCAATATATAAATAAATTGCAACAAAATTTAATACAACTATCCCGAGGAATGGTAGTACAAGTCATTAACCACTATCATTAAGATTTGCAAAGCTGATGAAAGGAATTAATACAGTATCAGTTTGAACGTTACATAAACAAAAATGAAATACTAAGCTACCATGAACAAAAAGGTGACATGGATCTTGTGATGCAGGCCAGCCTGATCAAGCTACGTTAATGCCTTGGAAGAAGCTACGTTCGGTCATGCCTTGGAAGAAGCTATGTTCATGCCATGATTGCGCAATGATGGAAGAAGCAGGCAGCATATTGGATAAGACAAGAAAAGGTGTCGGTTAGCCTTGGAGTAGGAGGACCGTGCGCCCGTGTACTAGTTGAGTCCGAGAACTCAATGAATGCCTCAACTAGCTCTTATTAGATATTTTGCGTAGTTGATGTGCCGGGAAATCTCGGCACATATCGATACTATTTGATTAGAAACTGCTTGTTCCACTTGCTAATTATCATGATATTTACTTAGTTTTCGTGTAGTTTCAGTACATGGATGAAAGAAACCCAAAAGCGTAAAAAGAAGGCCAAAAGCCGTTCAAAGGCAAGAAAAGAGGCCAACAATACAACAGAAGTAATTCTGCGACCGCAAAGTGATTATGCGAGTCGCAGAATTGGAACTATGATCACAAAGACAGGCAGAACCCCAAGCCTAAGTTAAAAGAAGAACATTGTCAACAATGCGATCGCAGAAGGAAAATGCGAATCGCATTCTCATCGCAGATGCAGACAGAGTTTTAGGTGAAAAATCGAAGGGAATAGCGATCGCATTCTACGATCGCAGAATCAATCTGCGGTTCGCATTCTGAAATGCGATAGGAAGGAGAAGTACTGGTGCAGTCTGCGATACAAGATGCCATTTCTGCGGACCGCATTCCTGTTATGCGACAGGAATGCGATCGCAGAAGACTAAGTCGGCCTAGCAGTTATTCCAGTTCGCCTCGATTTTTGGGCCTCTATAAATAGCCTCTCTAGGGTTATGTGCAGTAGGACTTGTCAGATTTCATAGTACAAAATAGTGCTTTTGGTTAATTTCAACTTGAGAGAGATATTTGGGTGATCAAAACTTGGAAATCCATATTTTTGTAAGATGAATTCAACTTTTATTGATTGTTCTTTAGTTTTCAATATGTGTACCTAAATTTTAATACTGAGGTTGTGAACCCTAGATGGGTGGAATGTTATTGAATAATTGATATTGCTTCCAATTTCGAAAGAATCTTGATGTTTATTTATTTCTCGTTCATAATTAAATCGTTAGTGGTTGCAAACATTAACGGGTGCCAATTTACGCTATTGAACCTTGGAAAAGGGAGATAGGGTTTGGTAGAAATAATTAACGACAATTCAAGGCTTTAACCCTTGTTTAACAAAACCACTTAGGAATAAGAGGATTTTAAGTCGGCAAACGATTGGGTATTCATAATTTCGACTCTAATGTATTCGGGAGAATCATAAGAGGATACGTTATCCAAATATTGGAAAATATCAGATATCACACTATTAAGAACCAATTGCATATCAAGAGCGGAAGTTAATATCAATATCAATACATTCTACTACATTAGGGGGAGCATAACCTTAGTATCTCGACTTCATACATTTATTCAATTATTATTTTCAAGCTGCAATTATTAGTTTAATTTTCTTTACATACTCAACATCAATCTATTTTATTTTGTTACTTGATCGAATTAAGACTAAGTGAAATATTACGTTAATCAGATATTCGTTTCACGCCTATTCCCTGTGGGATTCGACCCCAACCTAGTTGGGTTACTATATTTGACATCGATCGCTTACACTATTGTTAAGGTGTAATTTGAGAGGATCAGTAGTTAACCTTGAGTAAGACAATGGCACTTATTTGGCCCTGCGCGGTCACTTGACACTTAGCCAAATTATTGGTCTTTTTGCTAGTTATTATTTTCCTAGTTGATTTAGGTAAAGGCTCATTCTATATAAGCCTAAAGACTACATTATTTTCAGTACCTTACATTATTAATCGATACACAAAAACCGGGTACCTCCTTAGGTTCTCCAAAACTCTCTGTGTGAACTTGTCTAATATTTTGTGTGATTTCAAATTGAACTTGTTCTTTTGCTTGATCAAACAATTTGAAAGTCCATCGTTGTGTTGAGGGTTTTTTGTATAGTGTAGGTTCTCCTTGACTTCATCAAGAAGGTAAGTAGAATAGTTCCTACTTGTTATCTTGATAGATCATTGAGCGTCTTGCTTTTATCCTTGTTTTCTTGTTTTCGAATTCCTTATTGCATCAGTTGGTATCGGAGCTTGGAAAGGGTTTGTTCTTACAATCTCAATCCTGTTCTTCTAGCCTTAGTTTTAGGTTCTTTCTTTAATTTCGTTTTTTATTTTTTTAAAAAAAAACAAGAAGAATAACGTGACAAAAAAGAAAAGAAGAGAAAAACCGAATAATTGTTGTTGATTAAAGTTGCTAAAACATCTAGGGTTGAAATCTTGAAGTCTTGATTGTTAAAAATCGTTCTTGAAACCAATCTTGAAGTTCTTTGTCATTTAAAAAACAGTTCTTGAAACCCTAGGTTGAAATCTTAAAGTGAATTGAATTGCTAGATGAATTGTGAATAGTTCTTGGTTGGATTCTTGAAGTTCTTGGACGCCAATTTGTTGTTCTTGAAACTGGTTCACGTTACTCTTGGATTTCTTGAAGTTCTTGAATATCAATTTGTAGTACTTGAAACAATACACATTAATCTTGAAAGGATTCTTGAAGATTCAACCGTCCTTAACAAAGTTGCACTGAATTCTTGAAGTGCTTACTCATCAACTTGTTGTTCTTGAATTTCTTGTTAAAAAACGTGTAAGAGGCTAGGAGAAAGAGAATAATAAAAAACCCTAAGCCTAGTCTCAGAGGGAAACAACTCCCACTCCAAAAGGGAGAGGTTTCAAGGAATTGTTTTCCATTGGAATTAAGGAGTAAGAGGCCAAATTCAAAGGGGAGGAGAGAGAAATTTTGGCCTCTCCAAAGTAGAGTAGGAAAGTCTCTAAAATTTCCTTATTTCTTGAGCTTGTAGGATTTCGTGCTAAAATTCAGAATTTCTACCTTCGTAGTTAATTCTTGGCTTCTTGTGCTTACTTTAAAAAGTTGTCCGCCTATAGAGTCACATAAATTCACTCACCCCAAAGAGAACTAGTAAACTTAAAAGGTCGTTGAGGAACTTGATCAATTAAAGGAAGCCATTTTGAGGACAAGTTTGAAAGATCCTACCCGAAATATAGCGTGAACCCAAGAGTCATCCAAAAGTGGGAGAGGAATTTTACTAACCTTAACACATTCTCTAGTCTTGTTTCTTTTGCAGGTACATGGCTACGGAAGGAGAAAAGGTTGTAACCGACATTACTTTAGCCGAGCTCTTAGCTGAAGTAAAGACAATTAGCGCTCGAATAGAGAATTTTGAAAAATCCGCTAGCAATCAGAAACATGCCAGAGAAGGAACTAGTGATGGTTCCACCGTCAGACCCGACCAGTTTGCGGAAGAGGCTCGCCAAAATGAGTTGAGGGATGGAGGTGCTCAAAATGTAAGGACATTGGGAATTCCCTAGGGTATTATACCACCACTAATGCCAACCCAGAGAAACGTAGCACCCGTCGGGGAAATGACGGCAACCTGTGAGGATGATCAACCTGAGTTTGAGGAGTTTTATGATGACGATCTAGGGCAGCGGGACCCGAGGGTGAGGCAACCAAATGGGGGCCGAGTCTACATGGGATGACATGGTTTTGACTGTGGTCCGAGAGGGAGACTTAGAGGTTTTGGTGGAAGGAATTTAGAGCCTGAGTTTAATGAATATGCAGAACATTATGAGGGCTTCCAACCAATCCGTGGTGGCCGAGAAAATGGCCGTGATAATGGCTTGAACAGTGTCAAGGTTACTATCCCTACATTCAAAGGAACTAGTGATCCTGACCGATTTAGAATGGAGACGTCAAGTTGAGCAGATATTTGAAATTAATGATATGACGGAGGAAAAGAAGGCTACATATGCCATCGCTGCTTTTGAGTCCTATGCTTCTACTTGGTAGGAGGCTGAGAAAATATCCCAAGCTAGACATAACCAGCCTACACGCATAACATGGGGGGAATTGAAGCAAATAATGACCCGTAAGTATATCAACCCAAGGCAAAAACAAGAGCAATTACGTAGGTTATATGATTTGAAACAATGGTTGAAGTACATGGAAGAATATTATGATGACTTTGAGAAGATCCGCCTATCACTTGACATGGAAGACGAAGAAGAGGATGAGACTATCATACGATTCAAGAATGGGTTGAATAATAATGTCTCCAATCAGTTGAGGTTACATGAATTTGTTGCTCTTCATGATATGTTCCTACCTTCCATTGAAGCTGAAAAGATGATTAAATAAGGCAAGGTAGCTCTCTATAGAGGAGGTTACGATTCCACTACCATACGTCGAAACAAAGAGTGGAGAACACCGAACACAGGGGGAGCAATCCCAAGCAGTGAGCTTAAGAAGCCAACCAAGGGAGTGGCACCAAAAATTGACCCTAAGGGGTCCGGAGGTAACTCTAAAACCCAACTCAATTCTCCTAGTGCATCTTCCTTTCAATGTCATAAATGTAAAGGCTATGGGCATTTCGCTAAGGACTATCCTACGGGAAAGACCATGCTTATTCTTTATGGTAGTTCTAAGCTATTAATTTGCCTAGTTCCTAAGGGTATTTACTTAAGTTCTAATGATGAAGTTTCTACTAACATTCACCCCTTGCCTAGTGTGGTTATTGATAGGTTCTCTAAGATGGCTCATTCCATTCTTTGTAAAACATATGATGATGCACAACATGTTGCTTCCTTGTTTATTGCTAATGTGTTAAAGCTGCATGGTGTGCCTCGTACTATTGTTAGTTATAGGGATGCAAAAATTTTAAGTCACTTTTGGAAGTTCTTGTGGGTTGCTCTTGGCACCAAACTATTATTTTCTGCGTCTCATCATCCACAGACTGATGGTCAAACTAAGGTTGTTAACCGAACCTTGGGAGCTCTTCTAAGGTGTACAGCAAGGGAAAATGGTAAGAGGATGTACAACCTGCACAGCGCAAGGTACAACTTGATAAAGCCTGGGCAGAATGTTTTTAAGTCTTCTTGTCTGCGATTTTGGGTATATTTTCACCCATAGTTACTCATTTTTGGAGGTTCTTGAAGGAAATTAATGAGAGATTCAAGAAGAATCGATTGGATGTAAGAATTTCGGACCTAAAACTCGTTTATATTGTGAAATTCACCTAGAAAATCATTGAAGTCTTGCTAAAAATGGAAGAAATAGGGCTTGGAATTTTGAAATTTCTAACTGGGTATTTGGAGGACCATTTGAGGTCGGATTTGAGAACTTTTGATATGTATGAACTCGTTGGGAGATAAGGAACCCGTTGACGTAAAAATTTCTGAGATTCGAGAAGTGGGCCCGGGGCTCGGGTTTTGCTAATTTCAGAATTTTTGGTATTTTTTGATTGTTTTCGCTTGGGCTTTGTCCCCTCAGCATATTGTGACGTATTCGTTCTGATTTTGGATAGATTCGACGTGCGTGGAGGCTAATTCGAGGGGCAAAGGCGTCGCGGGCTAGGGATTTAGCCGGTTTGAGGTGAGTAGTGATTGTACATGATGTTCTGAGGGTTTGAAACACCGGATTGTATATCGTAGTGCTATATTAAGGTGAGATACACGCTCGATGATGAGCATGGAGTCGTTTACTACTGGGGATTGTGACTTGGTCCGTCCAGATTGATGATTTTTACCACATATTTGACTGAAACTTATTTGTTATCATTATGATTTGGGCTGACTGCCATATTTGGGCTTCGTGCCAATTATTGAACCCTTCGGGGATTTTTATCACTCTTTCCTCACTATTTTGATTTATTACTTGAACTCAGTCATGTTGTTTTCCACTGTTTTACAACTCAGCCACTTTTACTCAGTTTTGAGACTTAAATAATATTTTAATGATATTTTTGGGCTGAGAACTACTATTTTACTATGCCCGAGGGGCTAGTGATGATTTTCTGACTGAGTGCGGCCGAGGGCCAGATGTGAGGATATACTGAGTGATATGAGGCCGAGGGCCTGAGATACTTTATATACGCCACGAGGTGGCTTGATTGATATGAGGCCGAGGGCCTAGATTTGATGCCACGAGGTGACTTGATATTGCGCTTGGGCCGTAAGGGGCCCCTCACGGAGTCTTTACACCCCAGTGAGTGCGGGTACCAATTGTGATGTGAGATATAGCCCGAGGGGCTAATATTGTACTATGTGATAGCCCGAGGGGCTGATACTGTTTCATGTGATAGCCCGAGGGGCTGGTATTGTTCTGAGATTTGAGCCCGAGGGGCTGGTATTGTTCTAAGATTTGAGCCCGAGGGCTAGTACTGTTCTGCGATATTGATCGAAGGGCGGATTTGTTGATACTGAGCTCGAGGGGCGATCTTCTATTTTTTTTTTCTTTTTACTTCACATTATTTACCTGAAAAATTACATGTTTTACCTATTGAAAGGAGATTTTACTTGATTTCTCACTGATTTACTATTTTCAAATGATGTTCTACTGCTTCATTGTAAAATGCCTTGTGCTTTACGTGCTTTCTTACTTTCAGTCATTATTTATATTTATGACTCACTGGGTCGGAGTACTCACATTACTCCCTGCACCATGTGTGCAGATTCAGGCGTTGTTGGTTCCGCTCCGGAGTGCTGACTCCTCCCGTCCAGCGGTGATTCAAAGACTACGAGGTAGCTATTGGCGTCCGCAGCCCCGTATCTCCCTTATCTTATTGTTTCTATGTTCTTCAAACAGTTGTGCCAGATATTGTATTTAGCAGACTTGTATCAGGATTCATAGTTGCTCATGACTTGTGACACCCCGGTTTGGACTGTGTCGGGATGGTTTCTATTATGGTTAGCTATATTTCCGCGAATTATTGCTATTAAATCATGCTTATATTGTTTTCATGTTAATTAACTGCCTAAAAATGAGATTTTGGTTAAATTGGCTGGCCTTGTCTTCACGAGAGGCGCCATCACGACCGGGTTCGGGGTTAGGGTCGTGACAAGTTGGTATCAGAGCCTAGGTTACATAGGTCTCACGAGTCATGAGCGGGTTTAGTACAGTCTCGCGGATCGGTACGGAGACGTCTGTATTTATCCTCGAGAGGCTGCAGAACCTTTTAGGTAAAACTTCATATTCTTGAAATTCTTGTCGTGCGAAATTGTTGATCCGAGCACTAAACTTCTGTTATACTATTCTCTCATGAGATGGTGAAGACGCGAGCTACCAGACGAGGTGGACGACCACCAGTGCCACCCACTGAGGCCACCGAGGCTGTGGACGCGGTCGTGGTCGTGGTAGAGGCAGAGCAGCGAGGGCAGCACCTGTTGATCCACCAATTGCCCCTGCTCAGGATCAGGCTCCAGCAGCACCAGTTCAGGCACCAGCTGTGCCCATCGTGATTCTGGGTCTTTAGGAGGCCTTGGCTCAGATGTTATCCGTTTGCACTGGCTTGGCTCAGGCAGTTTCAGCCACCACAGCAGCAACTACTTCACAGGCCGGGGGAGGCAATCAGACTCCCGCTGCTCGCACACCTGAGCAGGTAGTGCAGGGACTTCAGACGCTGAGGGCACCTCAAGCCCAGCCGGTTGCACTAGCCCAGGAGTTCAAGGTACCAGTTATGCCGGATGATGAGCATCTTCGTCTTGAGAGGTTTGGTAGACTCCAGCCTCTGTCATTGAGTGGTGCTGAGGGCGAGGATGCCTAGGGTTCTCTTGATAAGTGTCAGCAGATGCTCCGTACAACAGGGATTCTTGAGTCTACTGGTGTGGCATTTACCACCTTTCAGTTTTCTAGAGCTGCTTTCACTTGGTGGGAGGCGTATGAGAGGCGTAGGCCGGTTGGTGCAGCGCCCCTTACTTGGCAGCAGTTCTCCGCTCTTTTCTTGGAGAAGTACGTGCCGCAGTCCTGCAGAGAGGAGCTGTGTAGACAGTTCGAGTGGTTGCGACAGGGGGATATGACTGTGTCACAGTATGAGTCGAGGTTTCTGAGTTGGCTCGTCACGCCGTCTGAGGTTCCGACAGATTGTGAGAGGATCAGGAGATTTGTTGATGGCCTTAACTATCATCTCTGTATTCTTATGACTAGAGAGAGAGTGTCGGGTGCTACGTTCAAGGAGGTGGTTGATATCGCTCGTGAGATTGAGACGGTTCGTCGTCAGGAGCGAGAGGAG
The DNA here is from genome assembly GCA_002018475.1 of Nicotiana obtusifolia. Classification (NCBI taxonomy): domain Eukaryota; kingdom Viridiplantae; phylum Streptophyta; class Magnoliopsida; order Solanales; family Solanaceae; genus Nicotiana; species Nicotiana obtusifolia. Next base: position 110,655 of record MCJB01032568.1, on the reverse strand, counting down.
AGGGAGGCCAAAAGGCCTCGAGGATCGGGCAATTATAGTGGTACTCCTTCGAGGGGCCAGTTTCAGCATGGTAGAGGTCGTTCTTTCAGGCCTGCTCAGTCAGCCCGTCCAGAGTATCGCGGGGCTTCTTCAGGTCGTGGTTATCATGAGTCGCAGCAGGGCCAGTCATCACTCAGCGCCCTTCCAGCTCAGAGTTCAGCTCGTGCTCCGTCAGCCCAGGGTTCTTCTATGTCGAGTGCATCTGCTAGACACTCCGGTGCGAGGGGTTCCCTTCAGTCATCTTCTACAGCACCAGGGAGCTGTTACGAGTGTGGCCATATGGGCCACATGTGGAGGCAGTGTCCTCATCATGGTGCTAGTTCATCTCAGTAGAGGGGTCAGCCCTCGACTTCTGCTCCAGTTACTTTACCACCCGCCCAGCCAGCTAGGGGTGGAGGTCAGGCAGCCAGGGGTCGCCCTAGAGGGGGAGGTCGATCAGGCGGTGGCCAGGCTCGTTTCTATGATATTCCAGGAAGGACAGATGCCATTGCTTCAGATGTTGTCATTACAGGTATTGTTTCAGTCTGCCATAAAGATGCCTCTGTATTATTTGATCCTGGTTCCACCTATTCTTATGTGTCCTCATATTTTGCTCATTATTTGGGTACGCCCCGGGAGTTTCTTGCTTTACCTGTTCATGTGTCTACCCTGGTGGGCGATACTGTTGTTGTAGACCGTGTGTACCAGTCATGTGTGGTTACTATTGGGGGTCTGAAGACACGAGTGGACCTATTGCTATTGAGCATGGTGGATTTTGATGTCATTTTGGGCATGGATTGGTTATCTCCGTGTCGTGCTATTCTAGACTGTCATGCTAAGATAGTCACTTTGGCTATGCCGAGTGTACCGCGGATCGAATGGCGTGGTGTGACTGATTATGTTCCTAGTGGAGTGATATCATTCTTGAAGGCCCAACGTATGGTTGGGAAGGGTTGCCTTTCATATCTAGCGTTTCTAAGGGATGTTGGAGCTGAGACTCCTAGCATTGCTGTTCCAGTTGTGAGGGATTTTCCCGATGTATTTCCTGCAGACCTGCCGAGCATGCCACCGGACAGGGATATTGAATTTGGTATTGACCTGGTGCCGGGTACTCAGCTCATTTCTATTTTGCCATATCGTATGGCACCAGCATAGTTGAAAGAATTGAAGGAGAAGCTTCAGGAACTCCTAGATAAGGGGTTCATTCGGCCTAGTGTGTCACCTTGGGGTGCGCCGGTTCTGTTTGTGAAGAAGAAGGATGGCACCATGAGAATGTGAATCGATTATAGGCAATTGAACAAGGTAACATTAAGAACAAGTATCCTTTGCCTCGCATTGATGATTTATTTGACCAGCTTCAGGGAGCGTGATGTGCCGGAGAATTTCGACACATTTTGATACTAATTGCTTAAATTTTAACTTGTTTTACATACAATTTCCCTAGGTACTTATGTAATCTTAGTGTTTTTGCAGTGTATGAGGTGAAAGGACCTAAGAGCTTGGAAAAGAGTTCAAAAAAGCCACATAAAGACAAGAAAAGAGCAGAAAAACATCGTAGAGGTGGATATGCTAACGCAAATACCACATGCAGGCCGCATAGTTCACATCAAGATCGCAGATCAAGACAGACTTCTGGGCAAAATTTCACGTCAAGAATGCGGTCGCATATGCAATCGCATAACTTGTCTGCGAGCCGCAGATTGCACACGGAGATCGCAGATCAAAACAGAATCCTAGGCGAAGTTCAAAGTCAGAAATGCGGTCACTTTTGCGATCGCATAACGTGTTTGCGAACCGCAGAAGCAACCGCAGATCAAGCATAAAGTCTACTGAAGGAAGAAAATGCAACATAAGATGCGGTCGCATTTCTACAATGCGGACCGCAAACCATGAATGCGATGAAGGCAAAAATAGGGTTGAAATCTGCGATAGACATGTCAAAATTGCGGACCACATTTCTGTTATGCGACAGAGATGCGGTCGCATTTTTGACTTCAGGGGAGACTAGTCCGAATTTTGTCTCAATTTTTTAGCCTCTATAAATAAGTCTATTAGGGTTTTGTGGGGCCTATCTTGTCAGACTTGGGAGCTAAAGTACAAGGCTTGAATATTCCTTTCTTTTGGAAGCTTTTGGGTCAAGAATCTTTTACTTTGTAACCTTTATGACAATTAATATTCTTTTGATTTCAGATTTTAGTATGAGTAGCTAATTTTAAATACTAAGGTTGTAGACCCTAAATGGGTGTGATATTATTGGGTGCTTAACATTGAATATATATTTAACGGTTGATTGATATTTATTTACTTCTCATTCTTCAATCATTGTTGGTGGTTGCAAACATTAACAAGCGCCGTTAAGTTCTATCTTTGCTTGGGAAAGTGGGGTAGAATTTGGTAGAAGTAAATATCAAAGACTCAAGGCTTTAAACCTTGTTGAATAAAATCGCTTAGGAATAAGTGGGTTTTTATTTGGCATAAATTGATGGTTCTTAATCACAACTCTTTTATATTTGGAAAAATCATAAAGAGGAAATACTACCTAACTATTGGAAAATTTTGGGTAGTCACTTAGACATCAATTGCATATCAAAAAGAATCATCCGTTAGAAATATATCATATTGACATCGATATCATTACACTTCATTAATGGGGACACAACCTTGGTTTCTTTAATCATATTATTTATATTCTCAATATTGCAATTAGACTTTATTTAAAACCAAACTCAATTCATACTCTTGTTACGATTAACTGAATAGAATTACGACTGTAGTTGAGTAACACGCTAATCAAGTAAACTTTTCACACCTATTCCCTGTGGGATTCGACCCCAACCTTGTTGGATTATTATATTTGACATCGACCGCTTACACTATCTATTAAGGTGTAATTTGAGCGTATCAAATTTTGGCGCCATTGCCGGGGAATACAGTTTTGAAATTACTAATTAGTGTGTGCTTTACTGTACGTCTTATTCTACTCTATCACACTTTGTTTGTTTTGCTTGGTGTTGATAGGAAAACATGTCGGAATATGGTGAAGACATAGAGGCAGATATGGAAGGAAATCGTTTTGCAGATATCGAGGAGTACATTGAGGATACAAATGCTATTGTACCTCCTGCTATTGGTGCTGCAACTTTCAAGGTGGAACACGGGTTAATTCTTATGCTCAAAGCAGAGGGATTTTTCAGTAATTCCACTGATGATGATCCAACACAACATCTTAGAAACTTCTTGGGTGTGTGTGCAATGCATAAGTAGAACAATGTCTCTGATGATGCCCTAAGGTTGAGATGTTTCAAGTACTCTCTAGCTGGGGACGCAAGGAAATGGCTCCAGAATCTTCCTCCAAACTCCATTCATTACTGGCCTGAACTTGTCCGAGCCTTCTTATCTAAATGGTTCCCACAAAGTAAGAAGTTTGAGCTCCGTGACAAAATTTTCTTTTTCAAGCAATTACCGCGAGAACAACTACATGAGGCATGGGATCGTTTCAAATTATATTTGGTGAGGTCTCCCAACCATGATTTCCCAGATACTATTTTATTGGAGAAATTCTACATGGGCTTGGATCTGATGAACCAATCTATAGCCAAGAATGCAGCTGCCGGATCTTTCATGGACAAATCATTCGCAAGGGTGACACAAATACTTGACAAAATGGCAAAGCATAATCAAGCATGGCATTCTAAGGACACCACAGGTGGAATTGCATATGGCTCTCCTTCCTTGAGCAACATGATCAAGGAAAATCAAGAGAGAGATCAAGTGATTGCAGAGCTTGCTACGAATGTTAATGTGTTGACAAAGATGTTCACCGAAAACCAAAAGAAGAAAGTAAATGTGGTTGAGAATGTGCAACCCGTACCAAATGAAGATTTTGAGGAAGCAAATTATGTCAACAATTCTCAAGGAGGATATCAAAGGCAACATTACCAAGGCCATGGATCACAAAATTAATGGAGGCCAAACCCGCAAGGGCAAGGTCATCAACAATGGCGAAACGACCAAGGTGGCTCAAACCAAGGAAATTGGAACAACAACAACAACAACTTCTCAAATCAGAATTCAAATCCCTATGTTCCCCCAAAGGGTCAATATTCAAATCAAGGTTCCTCAAGTGAGTCTAAGTTGGAAAGTATTCTTGAAAGGATATTGAAAAATCAAGAAAAATCTGAAAATTCCATGAGGAACATGACCGAGCTTGTTGGCTCTCATACTGGATCCATTCAAAAATTGGAGATGCAAATGAGATATCTCTCTAGGGAGCAAAATCCAAAGCAAAAGGGAATACTCCCTAGTGACACAATTGCGAACCCAAAGGGTAGTGGGAGTGGCCCAACTTCTCATGTCATGGCAATTACTACTAGGAGCGGGAAGGTACTACAAGGAAAGGGTGAACAAGTGGTTGAGGTAGAAGAATTCGAAAAAGGGGTTAAGGTTGAAGAGCCAAGTGTTGTCGAAATTGAGAAAATTCCAGAAGATGTGCAAGTGCAAGAAGAGAACCGAGAAGTGGTAAAGGAAAAGGCAAAAGAGACACCAAACATTCTTCCGCCTATTCCTAGAACTCCTCCTCCTTTTCCTCAAAGACTTGTAAGAAAGGTTGATGATAGCAAGTTTGAGAAGTTTTATGACATTCTAAAGCAATTATCGGTAAACATCCCGTTCTCGGAAGCTTTTCAAGAGATGCTAGATTTTGCCAAATATTTGAAAGATTTGATCACCAAGAATGAGGTGGTGAACATGACTCACCGGGTTAGTTCCATTATTGCCACAACCTCCGTTCAGAAGAAAGAAGACCCGGGGGCCTTTACTATTCCAAGCACTATTGGGGCGCGTGATTTTGCAAGGGCCCTTTATGATAATGGGGCTAGCATTAACTTAATGCCGCTTGCCATTTACAAACAAGCGGGGGTTAGGAATGCCAAGGCCAATAAGTAAGAGATTGCAAACGGCCGATCGTTCCATCAAGAGACTGGTAGGAATTGTTGATGACGTGATTGAGAAAGTGGGAGAGTTTCATTTACCCGTTGATTTTGTAATTCTTGATTGTGCAGTTGACAAAGAAATCCCTATTATCTTGGGAAGACCATTCCTATCCACGGGAAGAGCACTCATGGATTCGGAACGGAATGAAATCAAATTCCGTGTGAATGATGAAGAGGTCACATTCCAAGCAAGCAAGGGTATGAAGCTACCGCATGAGTATGAAAGCATTTCGGTGATTGATATTGTTGATGAGGTGGAAGATGCGATTGAAATGCAAATGGAAGAACAATGCCTCGGTGAAGCATTGGCGGCTATTTTGGTGAACTTTGACGATGAGGATATGGAGGGTTTCATGGAGTCGGTAAATGCATTGGAAGGACGTGGTTCTTACTCTTATGCTCCGGCAAAGCTCTCTCTCGACTTGGAGAATAGATCCATACCTCCCGCAAAGCCATCTATTATTGAGCCACCACAACTAGAGCTCAAACCATTTCCTCCGCACTTGAGGTATAAATTTCTTGGCTCAAATGATACTTTACCGGTAACCGTTTCTTCTTTTTTGAATGATGTGCAGGTGGAACAATTGTTGAAAGTCTTGAAAGAGCATAGGCAAGCCATTGGATGGACAATTGCGGACATTCGTGGGATCCCCGCTGGAATTTGCGAGCATAAAATCCAATTGGAAAGTGGGACCAAACCGAGTGTGGAACATCAACGAAGGTTGAACCCGTCAATGCAAGAGGTGGTAAAGAAAGAAATAATCAAATGGTTGGATGCCGGGGTAGTCTACCCCATTGTCGATAGTTCTTGGGTGAGCCCGATGCAATGCGTGCCAAAAAAGGGAGGCATGACTGTGATTGAAAATGAGAAAAACGAGCTTATCCCAACAAGAACGGTAACCGGCTGGAGGGTGTGTATGGATTATCGGAAACTCAACAGTGCCACATGCAAGGACCATTTCCCTATGTCTTTTATTGATCAAATGCTTGATCGGCTAGCGGGAAGGTCATTCTATTGTTTCCTTGATGGATATTCCGGCTGCAATCAAATCAACATAGCATTGGAGGATCAAGAGAAGACGACATTCACTTGCCCCTATGGAACGTTTGCTTTTAGCCGGATGCCATTCGGCTTATGCAATGCTCCGGCCACTTTTCAAAGATGCATGATGTCTATCTTCTCCGACATGGTAGAGGATTTTCTAGAAGTCTTCATGGACGATTTCTCAGTGGTAGGTGAGTCTTTTGAGCATTGTCTTAACAATCTTAGACAATTGCTCAAGAGATNCTCATGTGTGACGCCAGTGGTGTAGCCATTGGGGCAATGCTTGGCCAATGTCACAACAGGTTCTTCACCCAATTTACTATGCCAGTAAAACACTCAATGGGGCACAAATGAATTACACGGTGACTGAGCAAGAACTTCTGGCCATTGTCTATGCTTTTGAGAAGTTCCGGGCTTATTTGTTGGGCTCCACGGTGATAGTGTACACAGATCATGCAGCTCTTCGATATCTCATAGAAAAGAAGGATGCAAAGCCTCGGTTGATTCGATGGGTCTTGTTACTGCAATAGTTCGACTTTGAAGTCAAGGATCGCAAGGGGACTCAAAATCAAGTGGCAGATCATTTGTCAAGGGGTGAAGAAGCAGGGAGACCAAAAGGAGTTCTTGAAATCAATGATGCATTCCCAGATTAACACATATTGGCCTTATCTAATAGTTTTGCTCCTTGGTATGCCAATATCACTAACTATTTAGTTAGTGACCTTATTCCGGACGGATTGGAGTCATATCAAAAGAAGAAGTTCTTGAGAGATTGCCGGCACTACTATTGGGAGGAGCCTTCTTGTTCCAGGTTTGTGCGGATAATATTATCAAACGGTGCGTTCCAGAAGAGGAAATTATGCAAATTCTAAAGGCATGTCACGACTCACCGGTTGGGGGTCTCCATGGAGGAAATCGAACAGCGGCGAAGGTTCTTGAATGTGGTTACTGTTGGCCTTCGATCTACCATGATGCTAATCAAATGGTTAAGGCTTGCGACCAATGTCAAAGACAAGGTCCAATCTCCAAGAGGCACGAAATGCCAATACATTTGTGATGAGATAGAAATCATGGGTCCCTTTGTAAGCTCATGCGGAATGAAGTACATTTTGGTGGCTGTGGACTACGTGTCGAAATGGGTAGAAGCAATTGCCCTACCAAACAATGAGGCACGAGTGTGACCACATTCTTGAAGAAGAACATTTTCACTTGGTTTGGCACTCCTAGAGCCATTCTTAGTGATACAGGGTCTCATTTTTACAACAAGGCCTTCAAAGTTCTCCTTGAAAAGTATGGTGTCAAGCACAAGGTAGCCACACCCTATCATCTGCAATCAAGCGGTCAAGTGGAGGTCTCCAACTGGGAGATAAAGAGCATTCTAGCAAAAACGGGTAATGCAAACAGGATCGACTGGTCAAGAAAGCTAAATGACGCATTGTGGGCATACCGCACGGTGTACAAGACTCCTATTGGTACGTCTCCTTATCGGCTAGTTTTTGGAAAGCTTGCCATCTACCTGTGGAATTGGACCACAAGGCAATATGGGCATTAAAAAGATTGAACATGGACTGGATGGAAGCTGCAGCTTTGAGGTTAATACAACATAATGAAATGGAGGAATTCCGTTTCCATGCTTATGAGAGTGCAGCTGTGTACAAAGAGAGGATGAAGTTCATCCATGATAAAAAGATTTTGAAAAGAGATTTCAAGTCGGGTGACTTGGTACTACTCTTTAACTCCAGACTCAAGTAATTTTCGGGCAAGCTAAAATCGAAATTGTCTGGTCCATTCAAAGTAGTCGATGTCTCTCCTTTTGGAGCCGTGGAACTAGCATCGGAAGATGGGCTCCGAACGTTCAAAGTGAATGGCCAAAGAGTCAAGCACTACTTGGGCTCAGATGGTGAAAAGCATGTGTTGGAGCAGCTGGCTCTCAAAGATGGTCCGTGCCCAACCATTGAGTAAATTCAGAGGAATCTCAACTTCGTCATGCCGCGACGTTAAATCAAGCGCTTCATGGGAGGCAACCCATGTGTGGTAGTATTTATTTTTGTTTTTTTTTGTTCTGTAAATTTTTAAGTTTTTGATAGATAGACGTACTTAAGCAATTTGAATAGTGTGTTAGAATGAAGGAGAATCAAAAGACCACAATACTGGGAAGGAATGCCTAAAAAGGGAAGAAAAACCACTGCGTGAAGTTTGCTACACAAATGCGGTCGCATTTTCACTATGCGAACCCCGCATTTTAATCGCAAACTGAAGCAGTAAGTTTGGCTTAAATTGTTGACCAAAATGCGACAAGCTAATTCACTTTGCGGACCGCATTTATATTATGCGATCGCATTGTTCTTTGCATTGTAATCCTTTCCGCAGAACCCACTGCGTAGCACGTATGCGGTCTTTAGTGTGTTATGCGGTGACTTTCCCATCGCAAAAGTGCTAGTTAAGGCACCGCATTCTCTCATATCTTACTCCTTCAAAACAACGCAAAACAACATAAAAAAAATGAAAAAACGAACAGAGAAAAAGGAAAGACCTGAGGCAAACAGAGATCCAATCATACTAACGACGAAGACCCGTTCAAAATCTCCATACTTCTTCTACCCTTCTTCATTGGTATGTGTACTGATCTCCTCAAGGTCACTCCTATATTTGCTGTGGTTTTCATTATTTTTCATTTTGCATTTTTTTTATTTTGATGCTTACCATTGTTGCTTGGTTGTTTCTGGGGTGATGGGTAGAGAAATCTAGGGCTGCCATTGTTGGGGGGATGAACTGAATCGTGAGAACGAAGGCATTTGCGGCCCGCAAAATCAGATGTGGGTCGCATTTTGGCCGCATCCTTAAACCCTAGTCTCCTGAAGACGATGACAAAATGTTGTGCCATTAGCGATCGCATAATTAATATGCAAACCGCAAAGGCACCGCAAACTGAAACAAAACACCCAGTTAAACCCTTGCTACCTGCGGTTGTGTTGCGATCGCATTTCCCTCTTTGCGGTGGATTTTGCGATCGCATTTTGTTCTTTTGTTTTGTGTATGTGCAAGTAAATTCTGCGATGGTTATGTGATTCGCATAGTGGTTTATGCGATTGCATAATCCATCACAGACTGAAGTCCAGTACTGCATAGTCAAGTTTGCGACAAGTTTGCGGTTCGCATAGTGGTTATGCGACCGCAAACCATGTCGCATTTGTTTTTTTTTTGTTGATTTCTTCTGTTTTCTTTTCCCTATTGCTTACAATGTCCCTCACATTTTACCCTTATACAGATATGGCTCTTCAAAAGCATGCAGCAAAGAAAAGGGCACTTTCCGGTCGTCACATATCACAGCCAAAACGTGTACGAACGGAACCCAATTTGCCAAGAACCTCCCAGTTTGATGAGGAGGAACTCTTTCCCTCAGTCAATCTACAGGCTGAGGCTAGAAGGAAACACGTAGATGACTTTCATCTCCGATTTGGGGTTGAAGGCTCCAGGGAACTCTACCGAGAAGGACTCACCAAAAGAAAAATCCTGGGTGAGAAGCAGTTGAGCTTAAATGGGCTAAAAGAACAGTACCCCCACATCCTCGACAATATAAAAGCAAGAAAATGGGAGTGCTCTACTGAGGCCCATAAGGAGTATAATGAGTCACTGGTCCGGGAATTTTATGCATCTTATGGAGCTTCCAGGACGACGCACCACAAACGCAACAAAGTGTTTACTGGCATCATACTTGTTCGGGGAAAGAATGTATTTTGCAACAGTGAGGAGATTAATGAAGTATATTTCCCCGAATGGCAAACAGGCACAGCCGAGTACGATGCCAAGTACGCAAATAGAGAAAATGAGCGTAGGTGGATAGCGTCGGTGATTGCTATGGGTACCCCTGCTTGGATAAATCCTGGAAAAAAGATATATAAGGAGGATCTCACAAGGGAGGGTCGATTCTGGCTCAGCTTTGTCACCTCCAGTTTGATACCGTCCTGAAACGAAACTGATATAAGCATTGAGAAAGCTCTCCTCATTGCACGTATCATGGCCGGTATCAAGATTGATGTGGGGACTCTAATTTTCCAAGAGATCGGTATCCGGGAAACGCAGCGTGCTACCTCGCTTCCTTTTCCGTGTTTGATCACAGCCCTCTGTGAACGTTCCTCTCATGCAACAATTTGATAAAACCGGAAAGGAAATGAGGGACATAGACATCACTCGTATAAGTGATGCTGCTGCCCCACCAGAGACTCCAATCCAGGACCCTGACTCCTAGACTCCTGTGCCTCCTCATGTTCCAGAGGCCTCCAATTCTGCTTCAGAGCCTGCCTCTCAGTCTAACACTGGTCAGCCTTCGTCTGCACTGCCAGCCCTCTAGACCAGCTCTTGAAGACCTTGCCCAACCTTATCAATCAAGCCCTGACTCCGATACAAACTTCAGTGACAGCTCTCCAACAACAACAAACATTGTTTGGGGATCGCTTGCACCAGCTCGAGTTAAGGGTTGAAAATATCGAGCGAGGTGAGGTTAGGGGTTTACCTCAGCTAAGGGAGGAGGTTGCGTCTATGAAGACCGAGCTCCAAAAAATGCAAAATTTAGAGTTCAACCTATCATCCCTCCTGCCCAAAGAGGGTGAGCAAGGAGCAGACACAGCTGTACCAGACCTGGGCCTAGATTTCACAACTCTGATGGCAGATATTGCACCTCAAACTGCCAGAATGTCTCAACCTCCAGCTCCTCCTGTACGTGTTGATATTCATGATGAGGAGACATCCGGACATTCTTCAGAGTTAGAGGGTGACGAGGCAGAGGAGGAGCATTCATGGTCCGAGGAGGATGAAGGCCCTCAAGAGAAGGGAAAGCATATTGCTGCTCCTACAGTGGAGGATGAGGAGCAAGCAAACATTCAAAGGGCTATACAACATTCGCTAGCAGATTTGGCCACCCTTGCAGACCCATCGGCCACTCAGCCATCACCGGCGAGGCTAGCAGCTCATAGGCTCCAACTCTAGTTCCAACCTCCAGATCCTCCTGCACGTGTTGATATTCATGATGAGGAGACATCCGGACATTCTTCAGTGTTAGAGGGTGAAGAGACAGAGGAGGAGGATTCATGGTCCGAGGAGGATGAAGGCCCTCAAGAGAAGCGCAAGCAGATTGTTGCTCTTACAGTGGAGGATGAGGAGCAAGCAAACATTTAGAGGGCCATACAACATTCGCTAGCAGATTTGGTCGCCCCTGCAGACCCATCGGCCACTCAGCCATCAGCGAGCGAGGCTAGCAGCTCAGAGGCCCAAACTCTAGTTCCCGACCAGTCCAACATCCCTCCTTCAGCAGCAGAGGGTCAACCGGCTACTGACTCCCATAGCGCGTAGTGCGCCCCAGGGAGCCCCTTCATCTCTACTTTATGTTCATATGCATTGGGGACAATGCATGCTTTTAGTTGGGGGGCTGGTAGCCTTGTCTGTATTTTTGTGGTAGCCTTGTCTTTATTTTTGTATTTTTGCGACAGTATTAACTATAGCATATAATTGTGAATTCTGTACATAAGTTTTTTTTCCATCTTTAGAAATTAGAAATAAATTCCCCTTGTTTTTTCTTTGCCAGGTTCTTTTTCAAGGGTGTAATAGTAGAACCAGGATAGTAAAATGAAACATGTTGACCCGAATGGTGTAATTGTCTAGTCTCAAGCATGTGTGTCTGTACATAGATCATACCCTTTCAAAAGATCAACTGTGTGAACTTGAGGCTCGCTCTATGACTCTATATCTACCTAGAGTTATGTATTTATATATGATGAAAGCCTTGAGTTGCCAAATGTTAACTCCAGGGCTTTAAACTATGTGAACCAAACAGTTTGTGTGCCATGTGTGTGAGCTCTTTGTGTAGATAATTCTTGTGTTTGCTTTTGCTATCTAGAACTTGCCCGGTTGGTTTTTCGACGCTTATAATAATTACACTTAGTTGGAGAGATGATTTTAGGCATTCTTTGTTTTATTTGTGAAACCTCTTTAGCCTTTCAAGCCTACCTTTGCATAAATAATATCACTAGTGCCCTATTCGAGCCTTTAACCAATTCTTTGGCCACCTCATTACAAACCTTTCCCTTTTGTAAAATAATTACCTCTTTTGAACCCGTTCCTCCTTGAACATTGAGAATTAGGCTAAAAGCCTAAGTTGGAGGTGTGGTGTCAAAATGGAAATGGGTAAGGTTGTACATTGAGAGTAGGAGCATAAAACTCAAAGTGCTCATATGAAATTATGCAAGCTCCAAAATAAAAAAAAAACAAAATGAAAAAGAGAAAAATAAATATATGTGTATATTTATATAATTATGGAGCTGTGAAGAAATTAGAGAGGTATTTAAGGTGGTTCCATAGTGGGAACTAGATCCCAATGCGGCTATGGGGTTTGAAAAGAAACAAAGTGCAAAAAGAAAAAAAATGTGATTAGTGTTCAAGGAGGATGTAGTCACTTATATCTAAATACTTATCCGACCCTTCCCTAAACCTACATTACAAGCCTAAAAAGTCCTATTGGGATCTCCAACCAAGAGTTCTTAGAAGTAAGCAACGAATTAAAATAAGGGCAAGCCTATGGTATCGTATGTGGTAACCCTTGAAATTCTTTTCTGAGAGTGAGTGTATTTGTGATTTAGTCCCTTTTTTGTTCTCATTATAAATATTGTGATTTTGGGACTTTCTTTCTAGTGAGGGCACATGAACTGCGAGGTTGAACAGAATTTGAGTTTTTGAGTAAAACGTAAGTGCACTCAGCTGAGGGTAGCATTTAGTCACGTTGTCTGAGGCTCAAAGTTCACAAGTTGATCAGTTTTCCTTGAATATATTGATGATTCAGAAAGGGTAAAGCATTCGAAGAAGCATGCTTGAAACACTAACAACAAACACTGTCCATGGTCATTATTGTTTCATGTTTTGTAGATGGAGTCTAGAATAGGATAGTGTCATCTTAGTTGCTTGAGGACAAGCAAGAGTTTAAGTTGGGGGTGTTGATGTGCCGGAGAATTTCGGCACATTTTTATACTAATTGCTTAGATTTTAACTTGTTTTACATGCAATTTCTGTAGGTACTTATGTAATTTTAGTGTTATTGCAATGTATGAGGTGAAAGGACCTAAGAGCATGGAAAAGAGTTCAAAAAGCCATGTAAAGACAAGAAAAGAGCAGAAAAACATCGCAGAGGTGGATATGCTATCGCAAATACCACATGCGAGCCGTATACTTCACATCAAGATCGCAGATCAAGACACACTTCTGGGCAAAATTTCACGTTAAGAATGCGGTCGCATAACTTGTCTGCGAGCTGCATATTGCACACGGAGATCGCAGACCAAAACAGAATCCTGGGCGAAGTTCAAAGTCAGAAATGTGATCTATTCTGTGATCGCATAACGTGTTTGCGAGCCGCAGAAGCAACCGCAAACCAAACATGAAGTCTACTGAAGGAAGAAAATGCGATGCAAGATGCGGTCGCATTTCTACAATGCGAACCGCAAACCATGAATGCGGTGAAGGCGAAACTAGGGTTACAATCTGCGATGGACACGTCAAGAATGCGGACCACATTTCTGTTATGCGACAGAAATGGGGTCGCATATTCAACTTCAGGGCAGATTAGTCCGAATTTTATCTCAATTTTTGGGCCTCTATAAATAGGTCTATTAGGGTTTTGTGGGGGCTATCTTGTCAAACTTTGAAGCTAAAGTACAAGGCTTGAATATTCCTTTCTTTTGGAAGCTTTTGGGTCAAGAATCTTTTACTTTGTAAGCTTTATGACAATTAATATTCTTTTGATTTAAGATTTTAGTATGAGTAACTAATTTTAAATACTAAGGTTGTAAACCCTAAATGGATGTGATGTTATTGGGTGTTTGACATTGAATATATATTTAACGGTTGGTTGATATTTATTTACTTCTCATTCTTCAATCATTGTTGGTGGTTGCAAATATTAACAAGCGCCGTTAAATTCTATCTTTGCTTGGGAAAGTGGGGTAGAATTTGGTAGAAGTAAATATCAAAGACTCAAGGCTTTAAACCTTGTTTAATAAAATCACTTAGGAATAAGTGGGTTTTTATTTGGCATAAATTGATTGTTCTTAATCACAACTCTTTTATATTTGAAAAAATCAGAAAGAGGAAATACTACCTAACAATTGGAAAATATTGGGTAGTCACTTAGACATCATTTGCATATCAAAAAGGATCATCCGTTAGAAATATATCATATTGACATCGATAGCATTACACTTCATTAATGGGGACACAACCTTGGTTTCTTTAATCAAATTATTTATATTCTCAACAGTGCAATTAGACTTTATTTAAAATCAAATTCAATTTATACTCTTGTTACAGTTAACTGGATAGAATTACGACTGTAGTTTAGTCACACGCTGATCAAGTAAAATTTTCATAATTGGGATTCGACCCCAACCTTGTTGGGTTATTATATTTGACATCGACCGCTACACTATTTATTAAAGTGTAATTTGAGCGTATCAGAGCCGCATACCAACGCTTAGTAAACCGAATGTTCGAGAAACAACTAGGAACGACAATGGAGGTTTATATTGACGACGTGTTAGTTAAATCCCTGCGAGTAGAGGACCATAAAAATCATTTGCAGGAAACATTCAGTGTGTTGAAGCAGTACAACATGAAGTTGGACCCGGAAAAATGCGCATTTGGTGTGGGTTCAGGTAAATTCCTCGGATTCATGGTCTTGAATCGTGGAATCGAGATCAACCCTGAAAAAATCATGGCTATCGAGGACATCACGGTCGTAGATAATGTGAAACTCGTGCAAAAGTTGACCGGGTGGATAGCCGCTTTAGGGCGATTCATTTCGAGGTCGTCGAATAAAAGCTACCGGTTCTTCGCTCTATTTAGAAAGAAGAACAACATTCATGGACTCTGGAATGCCAACATGCTTTGGAAGAACTCAAAAGATATTTATCGAGCCCGCCGTTGCTTCATACACCAAAGATAGACGAACAACTGTACCTTTACCTGGCAGTCTCAGAGATAGCGGTAAGCGAAGTCCTAGTCCGAGAAGAACAAGATACACAATTCCCGATTTATTATGTCAGCAGAACCTTAGGCGAAGGCGAAACTAGATATCCTCACTTGGAAAAACTTTCGCTCGCTTTGTTAAGCGCTTCTAGGAAACTGAAATCGTATTTCCAATGTCATCCCATATGCGTCGTAACAACTTACCCATTAAGAAATGTGATGCATAAGCCCGAGCTCTCAGGTCGGTTGGCCAAATGGGCCATAAAAATAAGTGGTACGACATTGAATATCGACCTCGAACCGCCATCAAATCTCAGGTGTTGGAAGACTTTGTGGCCGATCTTGCACCATCCCTAGTACCCGATGTCGAAAGAGAGTTGTTAGCCGGCTCAGAAACTCCTTTAGGAATATGGACCCTTTTCACAGATGGTGCTTCGAACGCGAAGGGATCCGGACTTGGCATCGTGTTGAAGCCACCAATTGGCAACATAATTTGACAATCTATTAAGACTGTGAAACTGACTAACAACGAGGCAGAATATGAAGCCATGACTGCTGGCCTAGAACTAGCCAAGAGCCTTGGAGCAGAAGTGATCGAAGCCAAGTGCGACTCCTTTCTTCTGGTAAATCAAGTCAATGGAACATTCGAGGTCAGGGAAGGGCGAATGCAAAGATACTTAGACAAACTGCAAGTGACGTTGCATCGGTTCAAAGAATGGACCTTACAACATATACCTCGAGATCAAAACAGGGAGGACGACGCCCTCGCCAGCTTGGGGTCGTCGATCGAAGACGACGAGGTCGATTCTGGAAAGGTCGTACAACTTATGAGGTCGGTAGTAGAAGAAGGCCACGCTGAGATCAATTCAACAAGTCTAACTTGGGATTGGAGGAATAGATACGTAGAATATCTCAGTTCCGGTAAACTACCCTCGGATCCAAAAGAGTGGAAGGCCCTGCATACGAAGGCGGCCCGGTTCAGCTTGTCCAATGATGGAACCTTGTTCAGAAGAACATTTGACAGTCCACTCGCGATATGTCTGGGACCTGGTGATACTGAGTATATTTTCAGGGAAATCCATGAAGGTACTTGCGGGAACCATTCCGGCGCCGAGCCGCTAATTCGAAAAATAATCAGAGCCGGTTATAATTGGGTCGACATGGAAAAAGATGCAAAGGAGTTTGTTCGAAAATGTAACGAATGCCAAAGGCACGCCCCGATGATCCATCAACCCGAGGAGACACTCCACTCAGTCCTATCACCATGGCCGTTCATGAAATGGGGGATGGACATAGGTGGCTCTCTTCTGTATACACCAGATAAGGCCCAATTTATACTATTTATGACTGATTATTTTTCTAAATGGGTGGAAGCGCAGGCGTATGAGAAGGTTAGGGAAAAAGAAGTGATCGAATTCATTTGGGATCACATCATATGCCGATTTGGAATGCCGGCTGAGATCGTATGCGACAATGGGAAGCAATTCATCGGTAGCAAAGTGACAAAATTCCTTCAAGATCACAAGATCAAAAGGATCCTATCGATGCCCTACCACCTAGTGGGAACGGACAAGCCGAATCTACCAATAAAACAATACTTCGTAATCTCAAAAAGACATTAACCGATGCCAAAGGGAGATGGAAAGAAATATTATCCGAAGTCCTATGGGCATATCGTATGACCGAGAAATCCAGCACCGGAGTCACCGCGTTCTCTCTGGTTTATGGCGCCGAAGCTTTGATACCGGTCGAGGTCGGAGAGCCAAATGTCAGGTTCTGGTATGCGATAGAGGAATCGAATTAACAGTTAAACGGTATTACTGCTAAGGCACGATCCTGTTCTTTATTTTTATTTGCATCACGAACTAACATTTGCAGGTATCAAACGAGGTACTCTGAATCGAGGGATACGAGATATTAAGTCTGAAAGCACGCATTGCACTCTTTTTCTCGTGAACCGGTTTTGTCCCAAAATGGGTTTTACTGCAAGGTTTTTAGTGAGGCAACTAGTAAATCATGCTAACTTAGATTCGAAGGCCAATAGCAAATCGGTGACGACAGCATTCGAAGCCTATCTTCAGTCGACCCCGAATACTGGGAGGCCACTTTAGCTTGGGAAGATATTTCTAGGATTGAAGGGTCAAAGATCAATAAGATTCAATGAAAGGGTCAAACGGTCAAATGAACCATGCTCAAATAGATTGATTGAATCCTAACACAAATTGTACACATGCATGAACGAGAATAAAGAAAAGTCTCTTGTATACAAACATCCCGCTTCTGATAAAACGAGCCTAAGGGAAACTTTAATTTTAGTTCGAATAACCATTCTCTCACTCGGGGACTTGTCCGAAAAATAAACTTATTCGAGGGGGGATGAGACCTATTAAGGAAAACCCTAAACTTTAAAGGCTAAGGCCATTTCGAGTTAACAGAACTCGAGGGGGGATGAGACCTATTAAGGCAAACCCTGAACTTTAAAGTCTAACGCTATTTCGAGTTAACAGAACTCGAGGGGGGATGCGACCTATTAAGGAAAACCACGAACTTTAAAGGCTAAGGCCACTTCGAGTTAACATAACTCGAGGGGGGATGAGACCTATTATGGCAAACCCCGAAATTTAAAGGCTAAGGCCATTTCGAGTTAACACAATTCGAGGGGGATGAGACATATTAAGGTAAACCCTGGACATTAAAGGCTAAGGCCATTTCGAGTAAACATAACTCGAGGGGGGATGAGACCTATTAAGGCAACCCCCGAAATTTGAGAGCTAAGGTATTTCGAAAATTTCAAAAAGAAAAGCTTTACATATATACATCAAAAATCCCTTCCACAAAATCGAGCAACCTCGATACACAATATTAAGCATGGGAAAAGATAAAACTCGGTCAGGAGCGACTTGGTCTCAATTGGATCCTGCCTCAATATCAGAATTTCCGAGGTCGTCTCATTCTTCAGATCTGACTGAATCCTCGGAATCATCCTCCTCTGGGAAGGCTAATTTTCTGGCCTCGGCCTCAGCTCTCCTGACATCTTCGATCTCCATCGATAAATCAAAGGCTCGAGCATGAATCTCTTCAAGGACAAGTCTGCGAGATTGCCACCTCATATGGTCGACCATATTCCTTGATTGATCTTGAGCAGCTTCAGCATCGGCCTTATATTGAGCCACCAGTTCATGAGCTTCGGCTTTGACCACAGCAACTTCTGACTTGGCTGTTTTTAGCTCTTTAGTCAGATTATCTCGATCTGAGATAACCGTGCTGGTTCGAGATTTGAGCTCGTTGGTTTTCGTGGTTTGAGCCTCGACTTTCTCCTTTGCCTCTCTAAGTTGAGCCTCTGCTGAAGCTAACTATCCTTGAAATGTCTCTTTTTCCGAGGCCAGCTGATCCATCTTGCTCCTCCACTCATGGGCCTCAGCTCTGGCCACGCTTATTTCAGATCAAAGTTGATTAATCTGATCAAGCTTTTGCTCTACCTGTTCGATCAAGCTAGTAATATCCTTTCGGGTAAGCTCCAGTTCGGCACGGATGTCTTCCCTTCGAGCCATTCATAGCGTCTCGACTCTTCTCAAAATCGGAGAAAGGCTTCATGGTGAAGTACCGAGGCCTGCAAGCATAAAGGAGGATGTTATAATTAATTGAAATTTTAAAGTACAAAACAAAGGACATCGAATAGAGCTTATCGAAAATTACCCGATTCAGCACCTGTTGAGATTCATTGAACAGGAAAGGCGCATCCACCTCGTTCATTTTTTCCTGATCCTCCGCGGTCACTAAGCACCAAAGATAACTGGCCACTCCGACAGGAGCAGAAAGAACCCTGGCATCCTCAGGAATGGTGAAAGATATGGATCATTTTCGATCAGGGTAAGCGCTCGGCGCGGGAAATCGATCGACCAATTTTGGACTGAAGGAAATCCCGCTTGTATTGGTGGATGAGATTTTCCTCGGTACCTCTAAATTATCGAGCCGAAGAACGTCTTCTGCGGACGCCGAATCCGCACCATCGAAAAAATCGCAGAAAGGTTCTTTCGATCTATGATCTCCCCCCGGGGAATGTTCTTTTGCCATTTGGGCCTCGTTGAACGTTGATTCTATGAAAGAGGGCGAATCAACCATCTCAATCAGACCCAAGACTCCCAATGGTGCTCTCCTCGTATCTGGGGAAGCCCCAGTTCTTGTCTCCACCTCAGGTCCCCCGACTTGGCGAAGGTCCGCTTCATTAGCCCGTGGTTCGGAGACCCCTCGCCCTTCAAATTGTGGCGTCTCACTAGCCACAAGGTCGAAATCCTCTTCTTCCTCCTCGTACTCATCCCTCTATCGACATAGCGAGTCCGAAGGTAACACTCGATCACTAGCACTTCCCTTGGGCTTGTGAGCCAATCTTTTCCTCGGTCTCTTCTTTCCAAGGTCTGAGGAACTTGAGGCCTCTTTTCTTTTGTTCTCTTTATCCTACTTTGAAACAGGAGGCTCGTTGGGAACATCATCGCCTATGGGCGCAGGTCTAATCTCAATATCCTTTGATAAACCTGCAAAAGAAAGGTAAAATAAGTTAGAAATCGATAGCATAAAGAATTAAGCTCGAGTGTAACTTATCTCACCATGAAGTTGGGCCTCCCACTGGCCTTTCGAAAGCTCGCGCCATGCGTGCTCGGAATATGGTCTTTGGGATACCATCCCCTCGACCCACTCTTTGAGATGACGAATTGCAGCTGGCATCCAGGATATAGCTGCGCCATATAAAATTGATAAGAGGAAAGGCGAAATGGAGAACAGTAAACAAATTGATAAGCAGGGCTACACTTACGCTTCATATTCCATTTCTCAGGAAATGGCATATCCTCGACCGATTAGGTCCGATGTTTTTACTCAAACAAATTGACCCAACCAACCCCGATCTCTATCCTCATCAATACTTGAGAACGGGGCTTTGCTTGCCCGACGAGCAAGTTTTATCACCCCCCTCGGTAGAGTCGGGGATTGTACAGTCGCATGAGATAGTTGACAGTGAAAGGATACCCCTCGATCTTGTTTAAAGAAAAATGGAGAAGAATGACTATCCTCCATAAAGAAGGATAAACTTGGCCCAGGGTCACTTCGTACCTTTTGCAAAAAGCAATAATGACCGGGTCCAAAGGGCCCAACGTGAAGGGATAAGTGTAAACACTAAAAAAACCTTCCACGCGGGTAGTGATTGCCACTTCAGGCGCAGGAACCACCACACACTTACCAACCCAGTTAGAGTCTTCCTTGACTTTATCGAGAACTCTGTCAGTGATTGAACAAATGTATCTCTTGACCGGTTCACATCGACCCGGTATCGAGGAAGCTTTATCGACCTTTAAATCGGCTTCGATTGAACACCCGGTTGGTACAAATGACTTCAGAGGGGGCTCCGCTATAGGCTCCTCAATGACGACAGGTGAAACGTCATCAGCTGGTTGAGAAGAAGAGGGAGTTTGTCTTTGAGGAATGCATTCTGAAGTCTTAGCCATTGTTTTGAACAGATGAAGAAATTAAAAGATACAGATGCAAAGGAAATATAGTATGAAGATAGCTTGTGAGGTATTTTCAGAAAAACAGAAGGCAAGAGGTCTTGAAGATAAGAACGATGTAGTTTTATAAAAAGGCACGAACATTTGAATATAAAGGGTGAATGAGGTTATTTGTAATCTCTCAAAATGGCAGTTCGCATCCCAAAGTAGCAGAACGCCAACTGACACACACTTGATGCTTTGAAAGGCTTTTTTGATGGGATGTTTTTGATTTCCGTATCCCGTACGTCATAAGTTCACCGCCACTTATCAGAATGAGAATTTGAGGCTCATATCGTTTCTCGTCATTACTATCCAAAAAACGAGGGGACTATTTGTATATAGTCAAAGTCAGGCCCATTTATATATGGTCAAAATCGTGCTTGACTTTGTATGATTAACATCGAGTTCAACTATTGCACGACAGATCGGGTTCGGAATGAGTAGGGTCGAAGATTGAACCCGAGCTTCATCGAAGCGGAACACGAAGCAAGAATGTCCAACCTCGAGAACACCGTGCCCGTGATCCGAAATCGAGCTTCACTCTGAAAATGTCCGATGGATGATCATTAATCCTAAATGACGGAAAACTGAAATATCCATAATGGGACGAACATCACGGCAGGAATATCGGCACTAATCAATAGAACCGCATAAGTAGCGAATCAAGAAATTTTTTACCTTGTGCGGAGATTTTTACCTTGTAAAACGTTGCACCAGATGTACGACCTCCCCACTATATAAAGGGAGAGTTGAACCATTTATCAGACACCTTTTTTACGAATCATCAATAAAAAGAAAATACAGTGATATATTGTTCTCTTGAATCATTTTATCATCAACTCGTTTCTATTTCCATTATAATCAGTTTCTGCCCAAGAAGGATCAGCCAACGGCCAAGAGTGTCTGACTCAGGTTGTTTGCGTTCTTTTTTCATTTATCTCTTAATTATAACTTTTATTATATTATTCGTCATTTGTATTATATTAGGCCACATATCCTTAAAACCACGTATAAATTCAATTGTTATCCGAAATTTAGGGTAAACAGTTAGATAATTATATTTTTTTCTAGCTATTTTTCTTTAACAAAAAGTCAGAAAAAAAGAAGAAAAAAGAAAGACGAACAAAAAAGTAACGGAAAGCTCTCGCAAACTCTAATGGCGATGCCGGTGCGCGTCACCGGCTTGCGAACCTCCCCTCACCACCTCTCAACCCCCACCACAAACCCCAGTAACCCACATCCGTTAAACTACTCTCACATCCACAAATCCACGACATTGGACTCTGTGACACATGCAAACCCTAGCTCGAGCTCAATCACACCAATTCCGTTCATGAAAGTAGCTTT
Source organism: Nicotiana obtusifolia (assembly GCA_002018475.1). Taxonomy (NCBI): domain Eukaryota; kingdom Viridiplantae; phylum Streptophyta; class Magnoliopsida; order Solanales; family Solanaceae; genus Nicotiana; species Nicotiana obtusifolia. The sequence continues at coordinate 88,705 of MCJB01032568.1, read as the reverse complement.
CTTGCATGGACAACCTATTGTAAAATTCATAGAAGCATAAGTGAATCGCATAAACTTAATTGAAGGGCTACAGTATGCTATTCAGGGCAAGTTCATATATGACTGGCCAGACATCCAAGAACTGCGAAGAATCATTCCAATACAGTGCAGAATCAAAGGTGAATGTAACATAGGTTTCTTTCGAGATAAGCATGTTCTGATTAGATTAACACTGGAAAGATTTTATCAAGATTACATCAAAAAACACTTACTATCTCAAAGCTAAGGATGGCTATGAGTACCAAAGTTAATCTATGATGCCAAATTTAAGGTTGGAGAAGAAACGCCAAACGGCAATGGCATGGATATCTTTTCACAGCTATTGCCTACTTACTTCGTAAAAGAATGTGTGTTCTCTCTTGCATCTGCAGTTGGTAAGCCACTGCACCTTGACATGGCAACTATTAACAAAACAAGGCCTAGCTGTGCTAAAGTAAAGGTTTTGGTTGATCTTTTAGCTGAATTGCCAAAGAAAGTCGGAATGGATATTGAAAATGAGGCTACAGGAGAAATCAGAACAGAGTGGGTCAAAATCTAGTATGACTACATTCCTAAGTATTGCTAGCAGTGCAGACTACAAGGAAATGACATAGCTGAGTGCTGAAAATTGCAACCAGAGCTGCTACATACAGACTCAGTTGAACAACAGGAAGCTAGAAGCAAAGGAGAGGAAAGTAGGAAGCAAAAGGGAAAGGAGATTACACCCCTAATGATTCTATCAAGTGGCAAAGTTGTTGGCAATGCAGGCTCTTAATGGAAGGAGGTTAAGGATAATAGAGTGCAAAACCAATCTAAGCCCAAAGATAAGCTAGCCAAAGCTGGACTGGAATTGATACCAGCTGACATGGCCACTCAGCAACTCCAAACTTCCAACAAATTTGCTATGTTGGAATTGGAAAACAGCAATGCTAATACAGACAGTCAAATGGAGTTGATTGCAGAAGCTCTTGGCCAAAAGAACTCCCCTGCTCTCACAAGTGCAGCAGCACCCCTGCAACTATCTAAAGAACCTTCTTGCTCTGCAGCAGCTGCCCTCGCTCCAAGCACACCAGCAGACAAAACCTTAAAAGAAAATGCCAATAAGAAAATAACAGGAACAGAGAAGTTGATGCACGCCACAGACCAAATGCTAAGCCCCAAATCTGCTGAAAGGAACAACATTGGAAAAGTTGCTGAGAAAGAAACTCAAACACAAGCAGAGAAATGGAAAGAAGCCACAAAAGACTCCACTTCCCAGTGGGTGCAGAAAAACTTCTATACAAATGTGATTACAACCAACACCTCTCATCAGGATATCCTATCACACGATACTTTAATAGAGAGGACAATGACCAAGACAACAAAGAAAAAAACAGCAGACGCAAAGTCAGGAAAGATGCTTGAAAGGCCACAAGGAAGTCCAGGAAGACTATGGGCTGATCAACTTTAAGAGGACTCAGAGGAAGGTGAACTTCCACAAGAAAGGCAAAGTGAGGAAGAAGCAACTGATGAGGAAATAGAGGAAGATGATCAAAGTTAACATAGTCCACCACATGTCATTGCCACAGCAACAAAAAACAACAACAAAAATCAAAACAATCAACTGATATTGCCAAACACCAGCCAAGGACAGACCAGCACTGCAGCTCATGAAGCAGAAGCCAAAGAGACAGCAGAGGCACACCTAAAAGAGAAAACAAACACAACTTAGAAAAAAAAACCAAGCTTATGGAAAAGTTGAAAAACTAGTTGCATCGGACTTAACTTCTCCAAGCTCCAAGGAGGAAAACCAAACAGCAATAGTCAAAGTAAAGAATCTCAGCATCATAGCAGTAGCAAGAGATGAAACAGATGATGTTTAGTGTAAAGTATATATATTTCGATGTATATCACCTCACATTTGACTTTTATTTAGTGAAAGTGGGATCTTAAATGCTACGATTCATGTTAATTTGAAGTGTTTTTATGTGTAGGAATGAGTCGGGAGCAATTGGGGGGGGAAACACACAAGAATTAAGCCAAAACAGAGCAAAAACGGACAAGGGAGCAATTTGGGCACCACAGGCAGCGCCTGGCGCCACCTGTGGCGCTGAAGACAGGAGGGCACTGGACATAGCGCCCTGGTGGGCCTCTGGCGCTACCCAGTGCGCCGATGACGCGAGTCTCTCCTATTTTACCTAGGACACTATTATTTTTGTCCCTACACCTCCCAACACCTATATAAAGAATTCTAAACCTAATTGGAGGAAGGAGACATGATTTTGGGAGCACAAACACAACACGGAATCAAGCGGAAACAAGAATTCTCAGTTTCTTCATCTTTTCTAGTATTTTACAATTTATTCAAAAACTTATATCTTGGTTTGATTTGATCATGAGTGGCTAATCACCCATTGTTCTGGGGTTGTGATTAGCCATGAATATTGTTGTTTGATATTAATTTACCTTGATTATAATTCACTAATATATGGTTGTTTCTTCAATTCTGTGTTTAATTGCTTAATTGTTTGGCCAACAATTAGGTTCTATCTACTATCTATCCTATGTTTGGGAAAACCATGTTTAGATTAGAGAAGAGTTGAAGAGAGCATGATCTTAGCCTTTAGGGGGGGGGGGGGGGGG
>MCJB01032568.1:75901-78563 GCA_002018475.1 Nicotiana obtusifolia | reverse complement strand
GGGGGGGGGGGGGGCGGATTCGTGGTTAGGATAGGAATATACCTAATCACCATGCTTAACTAAATATCGTGATTTTATTGCATTCTTAATAGGTTGATTTCGTAGGAATATAGGCATTGATCTAGTGAGAATAGGCGAGTAGTACTTCGGGAGAAGGCTATGAGAATACTTATCGATTAATTAGCAACCATGAGGGAATAATATGAAAGGGAGAGTTAATTAGAACACAATAAGATTGGTAAATTAATCATAACCCTGGGATGTTTGTCTCTATTTATTAAACAACAATTAATTAGTTATTCGATAATTTAGTTACAACTTAGAGCTCTAGTTTAGCATAATCACTTATTGAACTTGAATGTTGCTTGATTGAATAACAATATTAGTGTGTTAGTAAGTAGCTGATATAAGTCCCTGTGTGTACGATATCTTGACTCAAAATCCTATATTACTTGTCGACCACGTATACTTGCATGTGCGTTAGGGAGCAAGAACAGATCACCATGAGCATCTAGGAAAAGATCTAGATGAGGAGTCCACAGCTCAGATTTTCCTAAAAGTTGCTAAACAAGGAGACCTCTCTCCAACACAGATAGCTAAGGTGAAATCAACAACTAAAAGCAGGAAGAAGCAAAGCAAAGAGCACAACAATTCCTCTGCAACAGGGGTCCAAACAAGAAGAGCCCTAACACACCCCAGCAATCTATAATGGATACATTCATATGGAATATAAGGTCTGTGAATACAATGCAAGCTTTTGAGAGGCTCATCACACTCCACAAAAAATATCATTTTGATTTCATTGGCATTCTAGAACCAATGCAACAAGCAAGAAAAATGGAAAGATACAAAAGGAAGATTGGCTTATCTCAAGCTGTGGTTAATGTTTCCAATAAAATCTCGGCATTCATATAAGACACATATGAAGTCACAGTACTATATGACATGGTACAACTACTAACTCTGAGGCTACTTCATACAGAAACCCATGTGGAATTAATCCTCACACTAGTTTATTCCAAGTGTAACCAAACTGAGAGAATATAACTGTGGGATCCATTATATATGTAATATGGGATGAAGAAGAGAAATTTGGAGGCCTTCCAGTGCCAATCAATGAAGTAGATGACTTCAGACACTGCATCAATACTTGCAACTTAACTGATCTTGGTTTCAAAAGCAGCATCTTCACATGGTGGAATGGTAGAGCAGAGGAAGATTGCATTTTAAAAAGATTAGATAGATGCCTTACCACCACAGAATTCCAGCAAGCTTTCCCAAGGCTAAAGGTTACTCACCTGTCTAAGATAGGCTCAGATCACAGTCCTCTCATGTTAAAGTGAGATATGGAAGCAATGCCAATCAAGAAGCCATTCAAATTTCTCAACTTATGGACCAAGCAAGAATCGTTCAAATCAATAGTGAGAGAGAACTGGCAAGCAGACTTTTATGGTGATCCTTTCATCCTCTTCAATCATAAGCTCAAAAAGCTCAAAAAAGCTATGTCACTGTGGAGCAAAGTAACTTTTGGAGACATATTCAAAAATATTGGAAGCATGGAGGAAGTGGTTCTTGTTCATGAAAAGCAATTTGAGGAAAGACCCATACAACAAAACAGAGAAAGACTACAAACGGTCCAAGCACTACTAATCAGGCATCGAGCAATAGAGGAAGAGTTCTGGAAACAAAAAGCAGGCATGGCATGGTTCAAGGATAGAGACAGAAACACCAAATTCTTCCATGCCCAAGTAAATGGTAGAAGAAAAAGGCTCCAACTAAGGAGAATCCAAAACAACAGAGGCAGCTGGATTGAGGAACATGAACAAATTGCAACTGAAGCTATTAATTTCTATACATAATAGTTCACAGAGACTGCTACACCAACTGACTTCAGCATACTTGGTAACATCCCTCAATTGATAAGCATGGAGCAAAATGCAGAACTGATCAGGCAGCCTGCAAGAGAAGAAACCAAGCAAGCTGTTTTCAGTTTAAATGTTGATAGTGCAAGGGGGCAAGATGGATTCACAGGTGCCTTCTACCAAGCATGCTGGGACATAATAGGGGAAGACATACACAATATGACTATAGCATTCTTCTTAGGGAAATAACTACCAAAATGTGTTACACACACAAATTTGGTACTGCTACCCAAAAAGAAGGAAGTGATAACCTTTTCAGACATGAGGCCCATTAGCTTAAGCAATTTTATCAACAAAATATTTTCAAGAATCATTCATGAAAGGGTGGTGGAGCTGCTGCCTAATCTGATCTCTGAAGAACAAGCTGGCTTTGTTAAAGGCAGAACCATTGCTGAAAATGTTCTCCTAACTCAAGAAATCATCACAGACATCAGACTCAGAACAAAAGCTGGGCCAAATGTTGTGATCAAGCTTGACATGAAAAAAGCCTTTGACTGACTATCCTGGCTTTTCTTGAAAAACACTTTGAGAAAAATAGGGTTCTGTGAGACCTTTATTGGCATGGTCTTTGACATCATTGGCAACAACTGGTACTCAGTTCTCATAAATGGCCAGCCACATGGTTTCTTCAAATCATCAAGAAGAGTCAAGCAAGGAGATCCATTATCACCTGTTCTATTTGTTCTTGCTGCTGAAGCCCTCTCAAAAGGTTTAATGCCCTGCACTTAAACCTATATTTC
>MCJB01032568.1:43401-70901 GCA_002018475.1 Nicotiana obtusifolia | reverse complement strand
AAAAAAAACGGAAAAATGAATGAAAAGTGTGCATGCATTGTTAATATTCCTCATCTTTATTATTTTATTCTAAAAATCAAAAAGAAGAGAAGAAGAATTGGCAGAAAGGAAAGAACGAAGAAAGCAAGAAATGAGAGTTTAAGTAGTCCCCACTTCCTTCTTTTTCTTCCCATCACGTGCCATTCTCATATTTCATATTTCTTTTAAAATTCGTTTTCCCTCTTTAACTAATTAAATATTGCCAACTCACCCCCTCTACTCTATTTCTCTCAACAATTCACCTACACACAAGGGGTCCACACGGTTTTTAATTCCTTTTCATTTCTTCTTGCCCAAGCAGAGTTTTGACTGAGATATATATACAATTACACACATAGGAACGGGGGGACGCGAGAGATTAGAGTGAGGCTTGAAGCAAAAGTTGGGAGAGAGGTTTCTTGACATCTTTTAATTCTTCTTGTCAAATCAAAAAGAAAAAATATTTTCCCATTTATTTTCATCTTAGATCTAGTTTCTAACAAAGCCCAAAGATATTTTTGCCTTTTAATTTTAGTTGCTAGTTATTCAGATTTAAAAGAAAATCACCAGTAATATAATTTTTTAATCTAAATTTGGGTAACAATTAAATTTGTACGCGATTTAAAGGATAAATGGTTTAATTCAACACGAATAATTAAGAATGACAAATAAATGAATTAAAGATGAAATAAACGATCAAACCAATCGCAATGTTACGACCAAGCCTGAGCTTAGATTGAATAGTGACCTCGTCCTCGATTGGACCCTCGGTTCAAGCCTAGGTGTGAATGAAGAGCACAACAAGTAAGCAAAGTGTTTAACAATTGCTAGAAGGCAGAAATAAACTTTTATTTGTGTGAATTGCGTGTTACAATATGTCATTCAAAGAAAAACTTTTTCTTTATATAGTAGGAGAATTTCAGTCCTAGTACAAGTGTAAAAGAGATAAAAAACTATTTTCCCCGGTAATTGTTGATCCATAATCGATTCTGAACACGATTCGCATCGTAATATCTGGTTGAGGGCAATTATTACGGCCCCCTATCCGTCGTGCATAACTGTCCACCACGTCTCCCGAGGTTTAGTAGTTATACTCGGTCCCGAGTGCGTCTCTTTACCGTGTCCGATGTCAGATATATCGTTCACTCTTCTTGGTTATCGATAAGATATGTCTCTTGTCTCGATTACAATCTCGCGGATCTGTGCTCCGCCTTCGTTCTCTCATCGAAGAATCGGGTAGACATTGCCCCCAATTTTACCCGTACACAGATTGTCCCCTCTTTTTTTGGAGGGTAGATTTATCAAAACGACGGGAAGCGATAAATGAACCTCGTTTCCTTCCTTCATACGTAACAACCGAGATGACGAGTCAACGAAACATCTCATCAGTCGCGTCGTTTGGACTTCGGACACGTGTCAGCCGTCAGTTGACTGTCCTCAAATATGAAACGCCACACATTGATTGTCCTTCCCTTATAGAAGCTCCAACCCCTTTTCACTTCTCCACTCTCTGATTCTAGAGCTCTTTGATTTACCCTCAAATTCTCTAATTACCTTTAACTTCTTCAAATCTTCATACATTGCTCCTTAGATCTTCATCCTCAATCTTCATACATTCGCTTTCAATATTCAACCTACATGCTGAGGTGGCCATTCTTGAGGTGGCCTAGGAGCCTCCCTTGAAGAGCTTCGTACCCGGGGGCTACTCTATCGAGAACGACTTCAATATCGAGAAGTCCTCCAGTCAACAGGACCAAGGCGAGGGAGTATGGAGGTACATATGCTCCGTTACTGAGGAGACACTACCCATAGTTCGATCAGACTGTAACTGGGAGAGAAAGAAGGTGGTCGTCCCCAGGCCTGACAAAGACATCGCCACTCACGTGGAGGGGTACCTAAGTGTTTACACTTATCTCTTCACGCTCGCCCCGGTGGACCCCGTAGTCCTTGACTTCTACAAAAGGTACGAGGTCTGCCTTGGGCAGATTCACCCTTCCTTTTGGAGGATCGTAATCCTCCTCCGACACTTCGTAAATAACACCAAAGCACCTTGGTTCACACTCGACCATCTGCTTGGTCTATACAGGCCCCAAATCTTCACAAAGGGGTTGATCAAGCTCATTCGGCGAGAAAGCAAGGCTCCGATCTCAAGCATCGACGAGGATCGACATCGAGGTTAGCAGGGGAGGTTCGTTCGGGTGAAAAACGAAGATCTTATCCCCTCCGAATTTCTACCATTCCTCGAAAAGTGGAACGCATCTCGTAAGTCTTTTCCTTCTGGGCATTCCCTTTTATTCTTTTTTATAATTGCATGTGTTTGTCATTGTGCAGCAATTGCCCAGGTTCCAAATACAGTTTTCAGCGAGTGGGTCGAGGGGATCTGCAAGCCGATATCCTATATCAAGCGTGCATGGCACAAACTCTGGAAGGGCAAGGTGATCCAAAGGTCGATCCCTCTTTAGCTCAGGAACCACAAGGAGAGTCGTAGGCCATGGTCTCCCAAGATGCTGCTCCTGCCCAAAGAAGGTAGCTGGTATCATTGACATCGAAGAGACGTCGTCCTATACTAAGTCCATGCTCGAAGAGGCTCAATCTGACAAAGAGATGGACGAGGTCAAGGCCACGTCCGAAGTGTTGAGGGTCAAGATGGACCTACTGGCTTTGAAAAAAGAGGCGACTAAAGAGCAGCTGACACCGGTCAAGGACCAGCTCTGGGTGGAAAATGACAAGGCCAACAAGTGGTCTCGGCTAAATGATGAACTCTGGGCATAGCTAAACTCATCCGTCACGGAACGGGATGCCCCCGGCCAAGAATTTACTGCGTTGAGGTCTAAATTGGAGGCAATTTTGATCGATTCCTCTGATGTTGAGGAAATGCTGGCCCAGTATAAGGCTGATGTGGAGATAGACGAGGCCCGCTTAATGACGAAGACTGAATATGTGAAGTGGCTATCCCGGAGAGAGACCCTCGAGGAGATTCACGCCCGAGATTTTGACCTGTCGGCCGAGATCTAAGAAGCCAAGAAACTCGAGGCCGAGGAAAAGGAAAACTACGAGCCTGTGGGTCCAGAAGGCTTTGAGGGTTTCGACGTTCTGATGACGAGTTGAGCCCCGATGAAGACCAGGCATAGATGCCTTAGTTCCTTTTTAGTTTTCCCTTGTATATTTTCTTTTTGTTCATTTTGGGGCGTTTTATCGCGCCTTTGTAAATATTTTTTGAAATATATAAAATTTCCCCCTTTGGAAATACTGTATCTTTACCTTTCAACATCTATTTGTATTTTTTTTACTTGCGAATCATTTTTAATGCCTTAGAACAAAATCAAATGTAGTCTAGAGCATCCGTTCTTCGGAGGTTCGAATGGGGCTCGATTTTGATGGCAACCCCGGATTACTCGTGGCTTCGAGCCTTTCGATAAAATAAAAGGCCTTTAGGATGCTAAAGTGTTTTAGTCATATACAATGGTGTTTTTTCCGAGGGTAACCTTTTAATAGGTTTTGATCACACGTAAGGGCCTTACTTTCTGGGTACGGACCTCGGACGTCTCCGAGCCATTTCAGGGTGGTTGTAGCCTTTCCTATTCGGGCACTGCCTAATAGGCTTGGTGCTTCCGGGGTTCGATAGACCGGGCCGTTTGAATTTTCTACCGGACGATAGTCCCTGAGTAGGGATAGCCCGTAGGCTTTAGGATTTGGGATTTGTTGTGAAGCATCGAAGAAGCGAAATGCATAGTAATAAAGTATAAGGGAAGCAGTGATTCCTTTCATTGTTTTGTATGCAGGGTACATAATCAGAGGCCCATAGGCCTTGTGCCGTTGCTAGAGAGGGCTACATGGGCACAGTTCGTAAAACTTGGCTTTTGACATATAAAATTTTTCCTTTCTAAGAATCCTAACCTTGGGGTAATGGCCCCCCGGTATTTGAGGCCGAACTTGTGAGTGCTTGGATACTGTTGATTCGGTGAATATGATCATCAATTCCAGTTTATGGCCGGTCTTCAAAATTAAGGTAGCACATTTTACTATTGCCTCATTAAAAAACCTTGCCAAAAAACCCGTTTTGGGACAAAATCATTTCAAGGGAAAAAGAGTACAACACATCCTTTCAGACCTAATAGTCATATTCTCCCCTGGCTAGGTACCTGCATACGTTAGTCCGTAATGTAACTAAATGAAGAAGGAATTAAGTTCATATCTCAGCAGTAGTACTGCTTCAAGTGAGCCACGTTCTAGTTGTTTGGTAGTTTTACGTGACAAGCGCAAAATCGGCGTATGAACTTAGGCTCGCTAGTCGAATATAGTAATAGAAAATATCGTATCCACATGGATTGGATTTAAATAGTATTATCGTGGCTTCTAGTTTAATTGCTATCCAAGATGATCAACAATTTAGATTTTTGTGAACTAAAACGAAAATTTACTAATAGTTTAACTTATTGGCTAATGACAATCGCAACAACATTAAGCAAAGAAGATATCAATGGGAGGAAATAGGGGTGGATTGGATAGGTGCAAGATACTTGTTTGGGAATTAACTCTAGTTTATTCACTTGTACTGTTCAAGTGAGTCTCTCGAATTCATCAATTATAGTTCAAACATTCAGTAGAAACTCCTCTCTCGATTAAGTCTCAACCTCGCAATATAAACTAAGTTAAGCTCGTGAAAATATGCAATAATTCGTAGTAGATTGATTCTCAGGAGAATCTCTTTTGATTATTCTCCTAACTAGGTCTAAGCAATAATTCAACTAGCCTCTTTCGATTATTATAAAGAATCAATGAATCCACTCAACAAGATAATACAAAAACATCACAAGTTACGCCTATTTCGATTACATAAATATGTGAATATATATGCAACAATTAAAACACCCAAAACGATTCAATACATAACTAGAATTAATATCCACAAACAATTCTCTAAACACCAAATCCATCAATCTCTAAAGAAGAATTACTCCATAGATATGGAGAAATTCATCACAATTAAGTTTAAGTTAAAGGAAAACATAAACAATCCAAACCCTTGTCTTGAGTAAGGATTGAATGGTGAAATCCTTGTGCTCTTGCTTCTTCCGCTTCTCCTTAGCCTCCTTATGTCTAAATTATATCCAAAGTCCCCAAAATACCATTTTTCCATGTATATATACCAAGTAGGGTCGGGCACAAACAAACACACCTTCTCATTCACGAAATAAGACTTTTCCCGAACAGGACGTGCGCGGCCGCGCACCTGGGAGGGCGCTTGTGCATTAGGCCCTGCATTTTGCGTAGTGTTCTTCCTCACACACACCCCCAGTGCATGCCCAGTGTGCACTCGCGCACCTGGGTGACGCACTGCCCGATTTTTTGATTCTCTCTTTGAATGCACTAGTCTCCGTTGATCCCCAAACTCGATCCTAACTTAATCCTTGGGCTTTTACTCAGACTTCAAAGCTCCAAAATAGCCTGAATTCATTCCATAACATCTACATAGCACGGAATCACTCCTACAAGGCAGAAAACATATGATTAGTGCAAAACATTAGTGATTAAAGCTCAAACTCAATTAAAGTGCAGTAAATTAGAGTGCGACATGCAACTAAAACACACAATTATAGCCTACCATCAACACCTCACACTAAAACCATTGCTCGTCCTTGAGCAATCATACCACACTTTATAATGGCACGACCTTTTTAAACAACTCTCATAATTCATCATACCAAGAATATTTAAAATAGACTAAGCACAATAGTGTAACATCTTAGCCCCAAGATTTGACTCGCACGTACCACGCATTATTTATAGCCTACTCACTTACTCCAACATAGAGGTCAAGCATTACCTTCACTTCATGAATCAAGTGCCCTTACTACAAAAAGAGTTGTTCCACACACAATAGAAATTAAGAACAAGTAGGAACTCAAGATAGACAAAATTCACTTACTCTCAGAAATAACATTCATATGCCACAAAATATGCACCATAGGCTTGCCCATAGTGTACTATTCTACTAATTGAGCTCATTCAGTCAAGGATCAAGTAGGACTTTAAATGGTTGTAATGTAGGCTGCGGAACGGGCATGATACATTTAGATGTAAGAGTAACTACACCTCCCTAAGTACTTTAATACATACAATTAACATTCAAAACCCCATACATATGTCAAACCATACTCCACCTTCACATCAATATGCATTAACTCCCTACTTCTTTAAGCACAATATTACATCAAGAGTTACCACTTATCAAAGAATATTTGCACAACAATACAAATTTGTTTTTTCTTTCTTTTTCAATTGAAGTGGCTCTTACTTTTTCCAAAACAATGCATCTTTCTCCTTATTTCATTAGTTCCACTCAAAAGCCAAACCAGCCATCCCACACTTCAACTTTTACAAAGTTCATAATCAATTCATGTGCTTATGAGAGATAAATGGCTTAAATAGATGGTCAATTCAAACAAATGGGTGAGGCTTGTAATGTGGTTGCCAAAGAAATACGATTACAGGCTCAAAGGGGTTAACTAAGATACATAACAATTAGGTGGGTAAAAGAATATAAGTGGTTCAACAAAGAAATGCCTAAATCACTTCCAAGAGAAAACAAAACTACTACTTCGTTTTGCAAACACACAGGGCAAGTTCTAGACATCAAATGCAACGCACAGAATACACAAACCTCACACAGACATGGCACATAACTCACTCAAGATTGGATTATCAAGACACTCTAGTCAAAGCAGTTAAGCAAAGTTAAGATCATACGATTTAAGGCACTTATACAAGAGTCAAAAACTGAGCCTATGTGTCACAACTAAAGCACTCACTATTCTCAAGGCATGATAAAGTTAAAAAAACCTTGCTTCCATTTCAAATCATAGTAGATGCTTTCCTACATCTAAAAAAAATAACTACACCTGGTTCAAACAAAACCCTTGGAAAAGAATCGCGGCACAAAGAAAAACTAAGGGGGAATTAATACACTAACTACAAAAGAAAATCTTTTTGTCCTTTTTCTTTCTACTTTAATCCCTCAAGAAACCTGATGATGATATCCATCGTCGGGAAAAATCAAAAGTTTTTAAAATTTAATGTTTTTTTTTTCAATTTTTTTTCTATCAAACTACTAAAACTAACAAACAAAAACTAAGACTAATATACATACATATATACAAATATCCCCCAACCCACACTTTAAGTTGTGGCATGTCCCCACGACACACAATTAAAAAGCATAAGGTAGAGGAAACTTCCCTGAATCTTTAGTTGGGGTCTGAGTCGAAGTCGGGCTCCATTCTTCTCGCCCAAACTAGTGCACACATCCATGCAGACAGCTTCTTCTCATCCTTCTTGGGGTACACCCCACACTTGTCTTTCTCAGTCATAGGGCCTTATCTTTCATGCCTTTCACTCTCTATTCTACACTTGCAGCTGGCTTCTCCTTTCTCACCCCCATCTCCACGTTCATCTCAAAAGTCACTGTCTCCTCACCCACTCTAAGCATGAGCTTCCGATCATGTATGTCTAATATTGCTCTGCCTGTCGCTAAGAATGGCCTTCCTAAGATAATGTGGACCTTGTTGTTCTCCTCCATCTTTACCACAATGAAATCTACAGGAAAAACAAACTTATCTACCCGAACTAAGACATCTTCAACTATCCCCTCAAGTATCAAAGTAGTTTGGTCGGCCAACTGCAAGGGAATTGGTGCGAACCATATCTGTCTAATCTCATGCTCCAGCTTCCTATAAATAGACAAAGGCATTAAATTAATTGATACACAAGAATCACACAAAGAGTTCTCAAAATTAAGAGTTCCTAACAAGCAAGGTATAGTAAAACTCCCTGGATCTCCACACTTTTGTGGGAGTTTGGTTTGCAAGATTGCTCTGCAATGCTCAGTGAGCTTGACTAGCGATGTCTTCTCGATCTTCCTTTTCTTTGTACGGATTTCCTTCAAGAATTTTGCATAAGCTGGAATTTGTGAGAGAACCTCTGTAAATGGCAAGTTTACATTAACCTGTCTCAGTATATCTAAGAATCTCTCAAACTGCTTGTCCAACTTTTCTCTATATAAGTTTTAGGGAAAAGGTAGAGCAGGCATATGCTTGCTCTCATCAGATTCCTCCCTTCTTGAAGTTTCCTCCTTCTTCTTTTTCTCAGCTCCTTTCTTGCCTTTCTTCTTCTTATCAACTTCATTTTTCAGCTGCTCCCCAATTTTTTTTTCAGGTACACTCTCTTTTGGGTCCGGAGTGGGTACCTTCAACAATTTCCCGCTTCTCAAGGTCACAACATTTACCGTTTCTTTGGGGTTTCGTAGGCTGCACGTGACAGACTCTGCTCCTATTTCAAATGCTCTTCTTGCCGCTTATCTGGTCTCAACCTCTTCTTTCAGACAATACAATTTCCATTTGTCCTACTTGCTTCTCCAAATTCCTCAAACCCGTGTCAAGTTCTTTGATAGCTAACCCATGAGCATCTAACCTCTCATCCGTCTTGAAAAAAAAATGACTTCATTAAATCTTCTAGCGAAGGCTGAGTGGAATGTTGAGGCTGGAATTGTGGCCTCGGCTGATTCATAAAACCCGGAGCTCTTTGTCCTTGAAATCTGGGATTGTTTTGTTGCCATGCATTTGCTGTACTCCCAGGTGAACTCCATGAAAAACGGGAGTGCTTCTAACCCGTTGCATTGACGTTATAATTCCCAACAGCATTAACTTCCTCAATTGAGGCTTGACACTCATGAGTAGGGTGTCCTCTGCCACATATATCACGCGCTGCAGGGGGCTCACTATGTATTGAAGCTAAGGTTAGCTTCCTTATTTCCTTTGCCATGGCATCAAGCTTTACCTGCACAGATGTGTTAGCATCAACTTGGTGAACGCTAGTTGTTCTTCTTCTTTTTGCAACTTTAGAGGGCCACTGATTTGCATCCTCAGACAACTTATCTAGAATTGTGACTATCTCCCCTGGGATCTTTTTCATCAATGGACCTCCAACTGTATTGCTCAATGTTCTGCGTGAGGTTGGTGTCAATCCATCCCAAAAATGTTGGAGTTGCATCCAGAGTTCTATTCCACTATGCTGACACTTATACACTATTTCTTTGAATATTCCCAAGCTTCAAACATAGTTTCAGTCTCGTTATGATAGAAGTTATGAATTTCCCTTCTAAACTTGCCCATCTTAGCTGATGAGAAAAATTTGTCACGAAATTTTCTGGTCATCGCATCCCTTGTTCTAATCGATCCATTAGGCAAGCTTCGAAGCCAGTGCTTTGCATCGTCTTTGAGGGTGAAGGGGAATGCCCTTAAGTAAACTGCATCTTGTGACACACCATTGTATTGAAAGGTGTTCATAATCTCCTCGAATCCATTAGATGATTGTTTGGTTCTTCGTTCATCTTTCCTCTGAAGATACAACTGTTTTGAAGAGTTTGTAGCAACCTTTGCTTCAGCTCAAAATTGTTAGCTGCAACTGGAGGCGGTCTCACACTCAATATGCCTTAGTTGTAGACCGGTCTAGCATAATCTCCAAGTGGTCTCCCTGTACCGGGAGCTATATTTCCACTTTGGTCTACACCCACAGGTCGATTATGAGCAATTCTCCGAGCCCTCTCCTCTTCATAGGCAAGTTGTGCATTTCGAAGAGTTGTCTCCTCAACATCTCTTACAGCTTTTTCTCTTTGCTGGGCTGCCTCTCTTGCATCCAAATAAACATTATCCTCATCTCCCGCCATAACTTCTATGGTTGAGGATTGCCCAACCTTCTCTGTATTCTCGAGGAGATTTATTTCCTTCCTCCACTGTCACAGTTGCTTCTAAATTTCTGGTTCGTAAGGTAGCACTTCTTTCCCAGAGGATCGAATCATGCACCAATCTAACCTGTAGCCTGCACACAATCAAGGAACACCAAACTAAAAAGAGAAAATTAAAAAGGAAAAGGGAAAAACTCCTTAATTAGCACTACAAACTATTTCCAATACTATTGATTGCCAATTCTCAGCAACGACGCCAAAATTGACAAGCGCAAAACCGGCGTATGAACTTAGGCTCGCTAGTCGAATATAGTATAGAAAATATCGTATCCACAGGGATTGGATTTAAATAGTGTTTCATAGATTCTAGTATAATTTCTATCCAAGATGATCAACAATTTAGATTTGTGTGAATTAAAACTAAAATTTACTAAAAATTTAACTTATTGGGTAATGACAATCGCAACAAGATTAAGCAAAGAAGATATCAATGGGAGGAAATAGGGGTTGATTGGATAGGTGCAATATACTTGTTTGGGAATTAACTCTAATTGATTCACTTCTGCGATTCAAGTGATTCTCTCGAATTCACTCAGTTATAGTTCAAACGTTTAGTAGAAACTCCTCTCTCGATTAAGTCTCAACCTCGCAATATAAACTAAGTTAAGCTCGTGAATATATGCAAGAATTCATAGTGGATTGATCCTCAAGAGAACTTCTTTCGATTATTCTCCTAACTAGGTCTAAACAATAATTCAACTAGCCTCTTTCGATTACTAAGAAGAATAAATGAATCCACTCAACAAGATAATGCAAAAACATCACAAGTCACGCCTCTTTCAATTACTGTGCACGATCGAAATCGGGCAGAATTAGTACAAGGCAGATCGGGCTCTGAATGTGAAGGGTTGAAGATTGACCCCGAGCTTCCAGGACATGAGGTTAGAACGTCTGTCTTCGAGAACACTAAGCCCGTGATTCATAACCGATCTTGACCCCGAACATGCTCGAGGGAAGATCGTCAAAACTAAATAACAGAAAGCTAGAATATCCGTAACAGGTCAAGCATCGCGGCGAGAATCTCGTCACGAATCAATGGAACCACTTAATTGGCAAATCAGGAGATTTTTTACCTTATAGAGAATTGTACCTAAAGTAGGATTCCCCTACTATATAAAGGGGGTCTAATTATTTGTACGGGACACTTTTTGATCTGATCACGAAAAATAGCAATATACTAATCTCATTAGCGAGTACTACCTGATTATTCTGTTTCTGACCCCGATCGTAACGTCTCTTGGCCGAAGGACATTCAACATACATTGCCAACACTGCCTAACTTGTGTGGTTTGCCTTCATTTTTTAGCATTAGTTTTAATTTCAATTTGGTTTCTCACTTTTGTATCAAATTAGATCACATATCCTTAAAACTACGAATAAATTCAATTGTTATCCGATTTTGAGGGTAAACAGTTTAGCACCCACCATGGGGCTAAGGATAATAGTGGTTACTTGATAAAAATCTCCATAACACACGCACTGCTTCACACTTGCTCTTTGAAGTGTCTTTGATTCCAGGCTATAATACAAAAATGTCAAACTCACAATCGGCACCTCTGCACGTTGACAACAAATTTGGTCACCAATGCCAAAATAACGACATAGCGCTCGGTAACGAGATCCCGATTGTAGATCCGGTTGACGCTAACTCACACGTGGCTGTTGATGCGGATCCGCCTACCGACCTCGCTAATCACGTTCACGGAGGAGTCCGATCGGTAGCTCGAAACCCCCAAAACGTTGAAGGGGACCGGATTAGCCTATGAGTAATCTCTGAAATGTTGCAGGCTCAACATACGTCGATAGCTCAGTTACAAACCCGATTCCATGCACCGAACATGGTTGAGCCCAGTCCTTCCTGGGAAATTACTCGCAGGGACGAATCAGTCATTGGAAGGTCGAATGAGTATGGATCGGGGGCGAACCCCAAAATTATAAAGATGCTCGAGGAGCCAAAAAAACGGATAGAATTAGAGGAGAAAAAGATCGAGGCAAACGAAAAAAAGGTGGAAACCTACAATTCCATGGTAGACCAAATCCCAGGGGCAACCCCGGTGTTAAAAGGCCTGGATTCCAGGAAGTTCGTGCAAAAACCTTTTCCACCAAGCGTGGCTCCAAAGCCGATCCCCAAGAAATTCCGTATGCCGAAATACCCAAGTATAATGGAACGACTGACCCAAACGAACATGTAACCTCGTATACATGTGCTATCAAAGGGAACGACCTAGAGGACGATGACATCGAGTCCGTTCTGTTGAAAATTTTTGGAATCCTACACCGTGGCTCATTTACCCGTAGAAAACGATAGCGGCTTAAAGCGTTGCCTATCACGAGCAGCCTCGCTCCTTGATCGGCGGGGAGGAGCATCTCACTGCACACTTTCTATATATCTGTCTCCATCCAATCAAAGACATCCATGCCATAGAGAATCAGGCTCGGCAAATCCAAACATGTTGTCTAAATCCATACCAGAAAGATGACTGCCTAGTGGCGACGAGCCCACTAGGAAGACCCGCCTTTCAGAAAAAAAAGATAGAACGAAGGATGAATTTCTCTCAGAATTTCTCAATTTGGCTGCTGTCCTTTAGCACAAGGGTAGAAGGAAGCCTAGAGGCAAGGGTCCAACTCTTCCTGAAATTGCGCTTAGTTGGCCCACCTAACAGATGATGAGATTCTCGATCGATTTGATCGAATTTCAAAAAGTCTTTCTCACTATTCAGAACAGTGGAGCTTTCGATCAAGATCTTCTCGCCTCACCCGTTTGGGCTCTCGCTCAGACAGCTGACTCCTTTTCAATAGAAAAGAATAGCCAAACCAACCCAGCTGGCTGGTCAATCTCAGAGATCTTATCGGCCGGCAAACCAGAGACGGACGACCACGGTCCCGGCCTTACCAGCACCGGAGGTGTACTAATCAATGAACCCACGAAACCTACTTACTTTGGCTGGGTTTGAGAGAGAGAGCGTGAGATAGTTGGTCTAATAACTAGTCCAACTTCCTTGTATCTGAAAGCGACTAACCTTTGAAATTGAGCTGCTTCTCTCTCTTGTTCCTTATCTGGTTCCGGCCAGTGGCTTGGAAGCAAGCTACCCGCGCGGAAGCAAAAGTTTCTCGAGCCAAAGGCGACAGTGAGGCCCCTAGTCCAAAAGTTTCATAGCTTAGGAAAATTCACTTGGGCTGGGGGGAAAGAAGAGCGGGTATGGGTTTATGCGCTTTCTTTACTACTATGCTATTTCTCCCGTCTCGGACGGGGCGGAGCTTGAAGAGCGAAGCGAGCCGCGCTAGCCTAGCAACGTTTTTCAGCAGCAAGCTACGGTCTAACGACCCCCTAACCTAGGTTACACATTCTCGTCCTGACAGATGACCAACCTGTTAAGGCATCTTTCTCAATGACCATCCTCTCCCATTCCAGTTCTTTTCTCTTTTTTTAGGGACAAGTTCATTTTCATTCCCTCGCTCCACTGTGGAACTGACTTCTTCTTCTTCTCCCCAACCACAAAATCTTAATGAGGACTTTCCTAAGTATCGGTCGGGGCAAGCACAGCACTCGTTCCCGCAGCCCTTGTTGCAGCTGATAGACTCAAAAGTAAGAAGCAATCCATAGAAAGATTTGGCGCCGCTCACTAAATTCTGTGGTTAATGAGATTTGTAAATCGGTTGTTCCTGTCAAAGGGAGCTATGATATGGTATCACAACTTACCTCCTAATTATATTGACTCATTTGCTATGCTTGCAGATTCTTTTGTGAAGGCACATGCAGGTCCCATCAATGTTGAATGCACATTTTTCAAAGAATGGATAAGGAGGGTATTTATAGTTTCTCAAAACGGCGGTTCCCATCCCGAAACGGTAGACCGTCAACTGACACGCATTTAATTCCTTAAAGGTTGGGCCGATGGGATGTTTCTACTATTCGCGTCACATACTTCATGAGTCTGCCGTCATTCGTTGGAGCAAGAATCAGGAGCTCGTATGGTGAGAATTTGAGGCTCATATCATTTTTCGTCATTACTCTCCGAAAAACGTAGGGACTATCTGTGCATGGTCGAAATCAGGCTCGATTAATACAAGGCAGATCGGGTTCGGAACATGAAGGGTTGAAGATTGACCCCGAGCTTCATCAAAGCAGGACATGAGGTTAGAACATCTGTCTTCGAGAACATTGAGCCCGTGATTCAGAGCTGATCCTGACCCCGAACATGGTTTAGGGAAGATCGTCGAACCTAAATAACGGAAAGTCAGAATATCCGTAACGGGTCGAGCATTGCGGCGGGCATCTCGACACGAATCAATTGAACCGCTTAATTAGCAAATCAGGAAATTTTTCACCTTATACAGAATTGTACCTAAAGTAGGATTCCCCTACTATATAAAGGAAGGTCTAATTATTTGTATGGGACAATTTTTGGTCTAATCACGAAAAATAGCAATATACTGATATCTTTAGCGAGTACTGTCTGATTATTCTATTTTTGACCCCGGTCGTAACGTCTCTTGGCCCAAGGACATTCAACATACAAGGCCAACACCACCTAACTTGTGTGGTTGCATTCATTTTTTATCATTAATTTTAATTTCTATTTGGTTTTTCACTTTTGTATCAAATTAGATCACATATCCTTAAAACCGCGAATAAATTCAATTGTTATCTGATTTTTCAGGGTAAACAAGTAGATAAACATGTGAATATATATATGCAACAATTAAAAGACCTAAAACGTTCAATACCTAACTACAATTAATATCCACAAACAATTCTCAAAACACCAAATCCATCAATCCCTAAAGAAGAATTACTCCATAGATATGGAGAAATTCATCACAATTAAGTTTAAGTTAAAGGAAAACATATACAATCCAAACCCTTGTCTCGAGTGAGGATTGAATGGTGAAATCCTTGTGCTCTTGCTTCTCCCACTTCTCCTCAGCCTCCTTAGGTCTAAATTTTGTCCAAAGTCCCAAATTACCATTTTTGCATGTATATATACCAAGTAGGGTCAGGCCCAAACAAACACACCTTCTCTTTCACGAGATAGGACTTTTCTCGGACAAGACGTGCGCAGCCGCGCACCTAGGAGCGTGATCGCGCATTAGGCCGCGCATTTTGCGTAATGTTCTACCTCACATGCGCGCCCAATGAGCGGTCGTGCACCTGGGTGACGCACTGATCAATTTTTCGTTTCTCTTTTTGAATGCACTAGTGTCCGTTGATCCCCGAACTTGATCCTAACTTAATCCTTTGTCTTTTAGTCAAACTTCAAAGCTCCAAAATAGCATGAATTCATTCCATAACATCTACATAGCTCGAAATCATTCCTGCATGGCATAAAACATATGATTAGTGCAAAACGCTAGCGATTACTGCTCAAACTCAATTAAAGTGCAGTAAATTAGGGTGCGACAAGAAACTAAAACAAACAATTATAGCCTACCATCAATACACTATTTCCTGATTCGAGTTTGTACGAGCCTTTGCCGGTTATTCTGACGACTCGATATGGTCCTCCCCAATTCGGGCCTAGTTTCCCTTCGTTTGGGTTCCTGGTGTGTAGTGTTACCTTTCTCAATAGCAAGTCCCGACTTGATAATGTCGAAGGTTGGCTCTTCGATTGTATTACCACCCTACTCGTTGCTTCTGGGCGGCCAACCGAACCAGGGCGGCCTCCAGGCCTTTCATCTGATACTTCCAGGCTCGTGGTCATGACCTCACTACTCTACGGTAGCATACTAGAACTTGAGGCTCTGTTCGCCTATCTCGATTGGTATTAAGGCATCGGTTCCTTAGGCCAGAGAGAACGGGGTTGCCCCAGTACTTGACTTCGAAGTCGTACGGTATTCCCACAGGACTTTGGGCAAGATTTCCTTTCACTTTTGTTCGAATCGGTCAACCTCTTTTTCAGGTTTTGGAGTATAGATTTGTTCGTCGATTCTACTTGTTCGTTCCCACTAGGGTGGTAAGGCATTGATAATATCTTCTTGATCTTGTGGTCTTCGAAAAACTTACTTACCTTGTTGCCGACGAATTATTTTCCGTTGTCGCAAACGATTTCGGCTGGTATCCCAAATCGACCTATTATGTGATCCCAGAGGAAGTCAATGGCTTGTTTCTCTTGGACCTTCTCGAATACCTAAGCCTCGACCCATTTGGAAAAATAATTTATCATGAATAGTATGAATTGAACCTTTTCGGGTGCCCATGGTAGGGGACCGATGATGTCTATTGCCCACTTCATACATGGACATGGTGAAATTGCCGGGTGGAGTATCTCTCTCGATTGATGAATCATCAAGGCGTGTCTTTGGTTCTCATCGCATTTTTGCACAAAGTCTTTCACATCTTTCTCCATTTCAGTCTACTAGTAGTCGACTCTAATTAGCTTCCGAACTAAGGATTTTGCCCCCGAATGGTTCCCACAAGTGCCCTCGTGAGCTTCTCTCATGGAATATTCGGTCTCTCCTGGCCCTAAGCATCTGGCCAGTGGGCCGAAGAAGGATCTCCTGAACAATGCCCCTTCGACTAAGCAAAATCTGGCAGCCTTGGTGCGCAGGGAGAAGGCTCTCAATTCCTTGGGATCCGAAGGTAATTTTCCTATCCTCAGGTACTCTATGTATTTGTTTCTCTAATCCCAAGTCAAACTTGTCGAATTTACTTTGGTATGACCTTCTTTTACCACCGAGTTTATCAGTTGTACCACTGCCCCCTAGCTGAATTCATCTGAGTCGACAGACGACCCCAAGTTTGCCAGTGCATTGGCCTCATTGTTTTGATCTCGTGGTAGATGCTGTAAAGTCCATTCCTTGAATTTGTGCAGGGCCACCTGCAATTTGTCCAAGTACCTCCGCATCCGTTCTTCTTTTACTGCGAACGTTCTGTTGACTTGATTTACGACGAGGAGGGAATCGCATTTGGCTTTGATCACTTCGCCCCCAAGGTTCTTAGTCAGTTTTAGACCTGCGATCATGGTCTCATTCTCGGCTTCAATGTTAGACAATTTTACCATTCTAACAAACAGCCAAATTATGCTTTCCGTAGGTGGTTTTAACATGATACCGAGTCCGGACCCCTTCGTGTTGGAGTCACTATTCGTGAATAGGGTCCAAATACTCTAATTAGCCCTTGAGGTGAGCAATAATTCCTTTTCGATGTTGGGTAATAAGGCCGGCGTAAAGTCGGCCATGAATTCTACCAAAATATGTGATTTTATGGCAATTCAGGGTCGGTACTCGATATCGTACCCGCTAATCTCTACGGCCCAATTGGCCAACCGGTCCGAGAGCTCGGTCTTATGCATGATATTCCTCAGGGGGTACCAAATTCAGAAGGGGCCCCGAGTTAGTAGTCCTTGACCCTGATCTTCGACTAGTGGACGTCGGTCAAGGTTGCCGCCGGGTACTCTACCAAATTTTGTTTTAGCTGTTGAGAGGCCAAGGAATTTCGGGGGTTGAGCCCCTAAGTGAATGCATGAATGGCCCAGTCATCTGCAACCGGTGGTAGGTCCATCCGTTCCATCTAGAATCTTGACACGAACTCCTTGAGCATCTCGTTATCCCTTTAATTGACCTTGATGGCCCCTGCATGAACCTTTACGAAAGTATCTACAAGCATAGCAAACGAGTCAATGGAATTTGGGGGCAAGTTGTGATACCATATTTTGCTCCCTTGGATAATGTTTTCCCAAACGTTTTCAATAACACAGACTCGATCTCGTCGTCTTCCAAATTGTTCCCTTTGATTGCGCATGTATAGGAGATCACATGCTCATTTGGATCCATGGTCCTATTATATTTGGGGATGTCGGGCATCAAAACCTCTTTGGACACGGTGTTGGTGCCGCGCTCGGAGGAAAGGGCTTCTGGATAAATGTTTTGGAGTCCGGTCCCTTAAATATCGTGGGTGCTCCCGGGATCTGATCGACCCTAGAGTTGTATGCTTCCACCTTCTTGTCATTAGCCTCAATCTTTTTATCGCCCAACTCTACCCGTTTTTTCAACGCCTCGAGCATCTTCATTACCTTTAAATATACCCCGGGCTTGGCTTCACCTGGTCTCTCGGTAATTTGTTCGTCTCTTCGAGTGCTTTCCTAGGATTGTTCGAGCTCGACCCTGTTGGGGGCATGGCTTTAATTCTGCAGCTGTGCTATTGCCGCTTGTTAAGCCTACAACATTTCAAAAATCAACCGTAGGCTCACCCCATCACATGTCCTCCTTGGGCGCTTCTCGAGCTGTTGGTCAGGGTCCCCTGCGAACACTATTTTCGGGATTAGTTGGAAAATTGACGATGATGGCCACCTGCAAGTTAGAATCGATTAGATCGGTGTTGGGACACCGTTTGGATTGGCAGGAAGCACATCATTACTGGGCCCCATATTGTTGTTTTTGTCATGATGGCCTGATTTAGTGCCAACGTTCAAGTGTGCCGACTAAGAATTTGACATTTTTAGGCTGACCTGGCATTAAGATTTCAAATAACAAGCATAAAATAGGGTGTGCTATGGAAATTCGTGTCAAATCACCACTATTATCCTTAGCCCCACAGTGAGTGCCGAACCGTTTACCCCAAAATAGGGTAACAATTAAATTTATACGTGGTTTAAATGATACATAGTTTAATTCAACACGAATAATTAAGAATAGCAGATAAATGAATAAAAGACGAAATAAACGATAAACCAATCCAATGTTATGATCAAGCCTGATCTTAGATTGAACCGTGACCTCATCCTCAATTGGACCCTCGGTTCAAGCCCAATCGTGAATGAAGAACACAACAAGTGATCAAAGTCTTTAACAGTAGCTAGAAGGAGAAATAAACTTTTATTGCTTTGAATTTCGTGTTATAATGTGTCGGATCAAAGAAAAACTTTTCCTTTATATATTATGAGAATTTCGGTCTTAGTACAAGTCTATAAGAGGTAAAAATCTTTTTTTTCCCGGTAATTATTGATCGATAATCGATTCTGAACGAGATTCGAGCCGTAATATTCGGTTAAGGGGTATTATTACAGCCCCCTATCCGTTGTGCATAACCGTCCACCGCGTCTCCCAGGGTCTAGAAGTTGCACTCGGTCCAGGATGCGTTGCATTGCCGTGTCCGATGTCGTATATATTTTTCACTCTTCCCGGGTCTCGATACGATGGGTCTCTGGCCTCGATTATAATCTCATGGATCTATGGTCCCCTTCGTTCTCTCATCAGGGAATCGGGGTAGATATTGCCCCCAATTTTACTTGTACACAATATTTTATTTTCCTCATTCTAGTCTTACGTCAAGGAGAAAAATTGGTGTAAAAAAGGATTGAAACTGAGACGTTGGAGTTCAAGTTGAGTGTTCCGTTCGTAGTTCGGCTGCAGTTTCTGCTCGGGTTATGCTGCTATTTTCTTGTGGAGATTTCGTGTCGGCATTCTCTCATTTGTACATCCAGACATATTTCATTTGAAAGATTTTGCTTCTGTGGTCCATTCTTCTACTCTCTATTATTTTTATTATTATTTTCTGTGCTGTTAGAACATGATATTCGTCCAGAGTGCTATTTTGAGTCGCTGAGAGCATTGTTGATGCTCTTAGTTTCATTTTAGTTATAGTTGTTTGCTTGGCATCATTATGTTGAACATATATATATACACACACCTTTAGTTCTAGTTTTTTTAATTTTTATTTTCTAGTCTTCTTTTAAAAAATGCTTTATGTGGTAGTTTTCATGCCCTCACCTGCGAACGCGTAAGGCAACTGGGTTGCCCAGGCCTTGGCCCTCGACTCTATGCGAATGCGACAGGTCTCCCGCGAACGCAAAGCCCACTGGCCCCAAGCCTTTGTGAACGCAAAGCACAAAACCACCGAGTCCCCAATTCCTTCTTCGCAATGGCAAGGGTTTCTCGCATCCGCGAAGAAGGAAACCAGAACAACACACAAACAGATTTTTGACTTAGCTCCGAGCGGTCCGAAACGCACCCGAGTCTTCCGGGATCCCATCCAAATGCACCAACAAGTCTATTACCATAATACGGACCTGCTCGAACTCTCAAAACAAGTAAAACAACATCAAAACTAAGAATCGCACCTAAAACCAAATCGAATCAAGTTATGAACTTCAAGCTTTTCAACTTACTTCGAACACGCCGAATCATACTTAGACTACTCGGAATGACACCAAATTTTGCGTGCAAGTCATAAATCACCATATGGAACTATTCCAAAACTTGAAATCCCGAACGAACCTCGATAACACAAAAACCTACTCCAAACCAAACTTATAGAACTTGAAAACCTTCAATGCGCCAACTTCCAATATTAAGTGCCGAAACGCTCTTGGGTCATCCGAAACCCAATCCGAACACATGCCCAAGTCCAAAATCATCATACGAACCTATTGGAACCGTCAAATCCTAGTTCCAAGGTCGTTTACTCAAAATGTTTGCTCAATTCAAACTTAACCATTATAAGCCACTATTAAGAAACTAAGTGTTCCGATTTCAACTCGAACACTCCCAAACCCGAACCAACCATCCCCGCAAGTCATAAAGCAGTAAAAACACATACATGGAGTCTAAATTAGGGGAACGGGGTCATAGAAGGAAAAATGACTGGTCGGGTCTTTACATTCTCCTCCTCTTAATAACGTTCGTCCTCGAACGGGTCTAGAATCATACCTGGAGTGCTGAATAGGTGTGGATATCTGCTCCGCTTTTCCTCCTCGGTCTTCCAATTCACCTTCTCGACTTGTTGACCAATTAACTAAACCTTTACTAGAGAAATCTTCTTAGACCTTAATTGGCGAACATGCCTATCAACAATGGCAACTGGCTTCTCCTCATAACCCAGACTCTCATCTAGCTAAACCGTCCTACATCTAACATATGCGACCTGTCGGCATTATACTTCTGGAGCGTAGACACGTGAAAAACTGGATGAACTCCCGATAGACTGGGAGGCAAAGCAAGCTCATAAGCAACCTCCCCAACTCGCCTCAACTCCTCAAATGTACCTATAAACATTGGGCTCAACTTGCCCTTCTTCTCGAACCTCATGATTCCCTTCATCCGCGAGTCTTTCAAGAGAACCTTCCAGACCACCATAAATGATAAATCTCGCACCTTCTGATCCGTGTAACTCTTCTGTCTGGACTGTGATGTGCGAAGTTGCTACTAAGTTAAATTCACCTACCAAGGCATCCTTCACTAAATCAGTACCATATAACCTAGCCTCACCGGGCTCAAACCATCAGACGGGCGAACGACATCGCTGACCATAAAAAGCCTCAAATGGAGCCATCTCAATGTTGGATTGATAACTATTGTTATAAGAAAGCTCGACCAAAGGCAAGAATCGATCCCACTTACCTCTAAAGTCAATGACGCATGCTCTAAGCATGTCCTCCAAGATCTGAACCATTCGCTCCTACTTCCCGTCGATCAGCGGATGAAAGGCTGTGCTGAGCTCTACCGAGTACCCAACTCGCTTTCAACTGCTCTCCAGAAGTGGGAAGTGAACTGAGGGCCTTTATCTGAAATGATGGAAACAGGCACACCATGCAACCGAACAATCTCTTGAATGTAAATCTAGGCCAATCTCTCAGAAGAATACATAGTCACAATCGGAATTAAGTGTGCCGACTCGGTCAACCCGTCGACAATGACCCAAACTGCATTAAACTTCCTCAAAGACCGCAGCAACCCAACAACGAAGTCCATATTGATGCTCTCCCATTTCCACTCAAGTATAACCATCTGCTGAAGTAGGCCACCTGCCCTCTGGTGCTAATACCTAACCTGCTGGCAATTTACGCACGTCGCTACATACTCAGCTATATCCTTCTTCTTCTGCGGCCACCAATAATGCTGCCTCAGGTCGCAATACATCTTAGTAGCACCTAAATGAATAGAATACCGAGAACTATGTGCCTCTTCTAGAATCTTCTCCCTCAATACATTGACATTAGGAACACATAGATGACCCTGGAGTCGTATAGAACCATCCTCACCGATAGTAACCTCCTTGGCACCACCCTATAGTACCATCTCCCTAAGAGCCAACAAGCGCGGATCATCATACTGACAAGCCTTGATCTGCTCAAATAATGAAGACAGAGCGACGACACATGCAAGAACTCGACTAGGCTCGAAAATATCCAACCTCACAAGCCTATTAGCAAAGGACTGATTGTCTAAAGCCAATGGTCTCTCCTCTGCCAAAATGAATGCCAAACTACCCATACTCTCAGTCTTTTTGCCTAAGGCATCTGCAACCACATAAACCTTACCCAAATGACAAAAGATGGAAATATCATAATCCTTTAGTAAATAAAGCCACCTGCATTGCCTCAAATTGAGATCCCTCTGCTTGAACAAATGCTGCAAGCTGCAATGATTAGTGTAAACCCGACATGACACCACGTAAAGATAATTCTTCCCGATCTTTAGAGCATGAATTATCGTGGCCAACTCCAAATCATGTACGGGGTAATTCTTCTCATGGGGCTTCAGCTGACGTGAAGCATATGCAATAACTCTCCCCTTCTATATCAATACATAACCTAGGCCAACGCGTGACGCATCACAATACACAGTATACATCCTTGAACCGGAAGGCAACACTAACACCATTGTTATAGTCAATGTGGTCTTGAGCTTCTAAAAGCTCGCCTCGTAATCATCGGACCATCAGAACGGAGCACCCTTATGGGTCAATCTAGTCAAAGGTGCTGCAACAGATGAGAAGCCCTCCATAAATCGGCGATAATAACCTGCTAGCCCCAAGAAGCTCCTGATCTCGGTCGATGTGGTAGGACGAGGCCAATTTTAAACTGCCTCGATCTTCATAGGATCTACCTTAATACCCTCGCCTAATACAACATGCCCCAAGAATGCCACAGAATCTTACTAAAACTCGCACTTGGAGCACTTAGTATATAGCTTCTGGTTTCGCAAGGTCTTAAGCACAACTCTCAAATCTGCTTGTGCTCCTCCATGCTACACGAGTAGATCAATATGTCATCAATGAAGACAATTACAAACGAGTCAATATATGGCCACACCCGTCTTTGGAACATCCGAATCACGAATCTTTAGCTGATGATACCCTGATCTCAAGTTGATCTTAGAGAACACCCTCGCACCGTGCAACTGGTTAAACAAATTATCAATACGCGGAAACAGGCACTTGTTCTTAATGGTAACCGTGTTCAACTGGTGGTAACCAATGCACATCCGCATGGTCCCATCCTTTTTCTTCACGAACAACACCGGTGCACCCCAAGGCGATACACTCAGTCTGACGAACCCCTTTGCTAGCAACTCCTCAAGTTGTTCCTTCAACTCTTTCGGAGCCATGCGATACGGTGGAATAGAGATAGGCTGGGTACCGGGAACCAAATCAATACAAAAATCGATATCATGATATGGGGGCATGCCTGGTAGATTAGAAGGAAACACATCGGAGAACTCCCGCACCACGAGCACGGAATCAATCATCGTAGTCTCTGCAGAAGTATCTCGAACATAAGCTAGACAAGCCAAACAACCCTTCTTGACCATGTGTCAAGTCTTTAGGAAAAAGATAACCTGACTAGATGCACTAACAGATGAACCTTCCACTCCAATCTAGGCAATTCTGGTATCGAAAAGGCAATAATCTTGGCATGAAAATCACGGAAGGCATGGTACGGAGACAACCAGTCCATGCCCAGGATGACCTCAAAGTTGGTCATATCGAGCAACAGAAGATCTGCTCTAGTCTCATAACCAGAAAAAGTCACGATACAGGACCAGTAAATTTGATCTACAACAACAGAATCACCCACTGGCGTGGACACATATACAGGACTACCCAAGGACTCATGAGGAACACTCAGAAAATGAGCAAACAGAGATAAAACATAGGAATACGTAGACCCTAGATCAAATAGTACTGAAGCATCCCTATTGTAGACAGAAATAATGCCTGTGATCACGGCATCTGAGGCTACCGCATGTGGTTTGGCTAGAAGGGCATAGAACCTAGCTGGAGCGCCATGTGACTGGCCTCTATCTCTAGGACGGCCCCTACCCACCTACCCTACGTCTCTGGGCGGCCGGACGGCTGGTATGGCAACTAGTGCGGTAATCATGGGCTGGTGACCCTGCTGTACTGCCTTGCCCCGAAGCCTAGGGCACAATCTCCTCACATGACCAATATCCCCGCACTCGAAACAACCTCTCGGTGCGGAAGATGACTGAACTCGAGTCTGACTCTGGGACCTGAACTCCCACTGGAGGAACCCTGAATAGCCGGTGGACGGTAGGAGTTCTCTGGAATAGTGTTGAAATAGGGCCGCACTGGAGAACCCGAGAAGGCGGTGATGCTGGATACGTCAGCCTGCTAGACTGACCACTCACCAATGGACCTCTACCCTTAAATGGAGCACCACTGAACCTTCCAAAATATCAAAACCGCTTGTCCCTCGACGTCTGCACTTGGCCCTGCTGACGAATATCCTCGATCCTCCGAGTTATCTCTACAACCAGCTCGTAAGGAGTCCCATCTCAACCTCTCGGGCCACAGTGACCTGGATTCCATAGTGCAAACCCGTAATAAATCTCTGCACTCTCGCTGCATCAGTGAGGAGTATCATACATGCATGGAGAGACAACTCAGAGAATCTCGTCTCATAGTCTGTCACAGACATCTAACCTTGCTGGAGCCGCTAGAACTGACCCCGTAACTCTTCCCTCTAAGAGGGTGGGATATATCTCTTAAGAAAGAGACGTGTGAACTGGTCCCAAGTCAAGGGAGGAGAACCTGCTGGTCTACTGAGAAGTTAGGACTGCCACCATCTACGGGCCCTGCCCTCCAAGTGAAAGGTGGTAAAGTCCACCCCCTAGGACTCCAATATCATCATGTTGTGCAGTTTGTCCCTGCAACAATCAATAAAGTCATGTGGGTCCTCATGTCGCTCACTACCCAAGGCAGGAGGATGTAGCTTGGTCCATCTATTCAATAGCTTCTGCAGCTTGCCGGTCGCGGCTGGTTTGGATTCTGGTATAGCTACTGCAACTAGCTGAGCTCCACCCACGGGTAGTGCACCCGGGGCCTAATATACAGCAGCTACATGCCCTGGAGCCTGAGCAGTAGGGGTCTATGCTCCCCCTCTTGCCTGAGATGTGGCTGGGCCTGCTAGAAATAAGCCATCCTGCGTCATAGAGTCCATAAAACAGCATCATACGGCCCATGACCTCCTAGAATCCTGGTGCAAACATGAAATCCGCTGGGGCCGGCTCTACTGCATGTACCACACCCTGCTCCTCAATAACTGGATCCTCCACTAGATCCACTGGTGGCAAAACTGGAGCAACTCTAGGACACCCTTGTCCTCTAGCACAAGCTGGAGCTCTTCCCCAGCCTTTAGCAACAGAGGAAGCAGCTCATCCACAGACGGGTACATCTGCCGGGCGCATTCTCACCATCTACGAAAGAATAAGAGAAAGATACTTAGCACAACATCAAATGCATGATAGGAGATGAAGAAAGCAAAGTTTCCTAACATCCTATGGCCTCTCGAAGATAAGCACGAACATCTCCGCATCGATCCGCAAGACTCTACTAAGCCTGCTCATGACTTGTGAGACCTGCGTGAACCTAGCGCTATGATACCATGTTGTCACGAGCCAATTTCCCCTATAGGCCGTGATGGCATCCAACGTTGCTTCTAGGCAAGCTAACGGTGAACTAGTTAGGTATTTGTTCTTTTTAATAATTTCAAAGTAGTTGATTTTTATTTATTAAGTAGATGAGTAGTGGAAATTATGGTAAGGTAAGGCGTAAAATAATGAGAGAGTAAATACAGTGAAATAAATACTCAAAACCATAAAGTGTCTACTAGAATACTCCCAAAATCTGATGTCACAACTGTATGAGCAACTAGTAGAATATACAAAACCGCCTATGCTACTGTCTGGAATAAGATAGACAAAAAGTAAATACAAAAGAGAGACCGTGGGTGCTGCAGAACAGACGTAGAGAGCAGCTCACCACTATGCCTCCGGGTAACGAGACTATGCACCCGAATGACTGCCAGATACATCTGCCTCAGATGCTGCACGATTAGTGCAGAAGTATAGCGTGAGTACATAAACAACATGTACCCAGTAAACATCTAGTCTAACATCGAAAAAGTAGTGACGAGGGGTCGACATTGACACTTACTATGGGCGAAAAAGTACAGAGACTTTAAATAGGCATACATCAATAATAATAACACAATAAAAAACAGTAAATAAGTGATTCCTTAACTATAAGTCAATTTTAAAATCTCCAATTAGCACATACTAACTTCAACAAATACGGGCCATCAAGTAAACTATATTTTCTCAAGTCATGAAAGTAAAATCAAGTGTAATCGGACTCCGAGTATTATCACGCACGATTTATGCCAAGGTCGTACGACCTGATCCATAATAATGTGTAGACTATCGAGGGTCGACCGACACGAACCATAGATGCATCTATTATACTGCTGAGGCATTCGGCCCGCCCCACAAGAAGAAAGAATACTCTATCTGTTGGAAAACGCATTCACGAAACCGAAGCACTAATGACTTCGCGTTTTTATTGTAGGTTTTGATAATCAACAAACCATTATCGACAAACCGCCAAGATTGCTATGGACTTCGTTGGGACAACGAGTCAAGCTTTCAAGACGTTGGATACAAGTCGATAAATGGAACAAGTCATTGGAGCAAAAAGATTGAAGTTGGAAGATCAAAAGATTGAAGACTGAAGATGTTGTCTTGAGTCTTAATGTGATCTCGAACCGACTCTCGTTTTTAAGAACTTGGCTCAAACTCTAAAAACGATTTCATAATATTAAAATAAACATTAAAACATTTTTTAAACAATCAAATTGTTGAATACCAAGCCAACAATCGATTTTCTGGCAACGACAATCGATTGTTGAATTCCAGTGGACTCCAACAATCGATTGTTTGGCTTTGACAATCGATTGTTGAGTTCCAGTGACTTTAACAATCGATTGTTAGGTTACCATTGGAGCCCAACGGCTAGTTTTTTAAGGACAATCGATTGTCTGAAGTTAACAATCGATTGTTGGCAACAGACAGAACACCTTTTGTCCCCTAGCTCTTGTTCATTGAAATGGGAGCCTAGCCAATGTTCCCAACGGATACCTGAGGCTTTTTTGTTATAAATAGACCCCTTCAAGCCTCATTTTAAACACAACACTTCTTCATAATCATAAGATTTAATTGCTTCAAGTTTTCATAATCCTTCAAGCTATTTTGAGCCATTTCCTGAAGAAAAGAGTTGTGTTCTTGAGTGTAAACTATTTCACTCAATCTATTCTTTTGAGAGAACACTTTTTGAGTGGTTTGTGTGTTGTCCTACACCTTTGGGAGGTTGTCCCTTGTTGTAGTTAGGAAGAGATTCTTCCTTGGTTGTTGACGAAGCTTGTGTGACTCAAGCGTTCGTGTTGTAAACGGTTTGTTAGGCAGCCGGAAGCTTAACGAAGGTAGTGGAATACTCGAGAGAGTCTCTCGAGGAGTGAACTAGCTACAAGTTGTAGTGAACCACTATATATCAGTGTGTGCGTTCTTCTTTTAATTTTCGCACTTCACACTTACGCTTTTAATTCTTCATTTATATTGCAAAAATTTTTAAACGTTCCTTACAACGCTACTCACCCCCCCCCCC